>CM052805.1:3643406-3693917 GCA_028533885.1 Nasua narica
GGAGGGGACACTGTGGCCATATACACTGCAGGGACACGACAAGGTGGCAGGACCAGAATTTATACCCAAGCTGACCTGACTCCAGCACCCACGTCTCACCATGCTGCCACCCAGCCCCCTCCCAAGCGCTATGCTGACTCCCGGTGCACCCTACCTTTGTTCCCTCTCTCTTCCCTCCTCACTGAAAGCTCCTGGGACTCTGACAGCCCTTTACTCACCTTTGGACCCTGACCGCCCCTGCAGCTCCTGGTGGAGTCCCAAAGCTTGTGTGGAAGTAACTGGTCCTGGGGGTGGACCAGCGGTCTGGGTGCTCTGTGCTTGGCTGTCCAGCCTCCTGGATCAGGTCCCTCCAGGCTCAGCCTCTTGTTCCACCAAAGCTGCCCAATGACAGGGACCCCTGCATAGAGTTGTGCATGTTACAACCTGCACACCTGTACACGGCCACCCTGCCAAGGACCCCTATGGCCCTTGAGATTCCCAAATCCAGGAGGTTCCTGAGCTCCACTCTGAGAAGGGAGAGGAACTTAGAGGCAGCCCTGGGGCAGATGAGATGTGGGGTAGAAAGCAGATTGGGGGTTGCCAGGGGCTGGGGAGGGAAGAAGGAGGAGGGACTGCTTGATGGATACAGGTTTCCTTTTGGGGTGATGAAAATGTTCTGGGACTAGACAGTGGTAGATAGTTGCACAACCTTGTGAATATGTACTAAAAACCACTGAATTGTACACTTAAAAATGGTCAAGATGGGGACGCTTGGGTGGCTCAGTTGGTTGAGCAGCTGCCTTTGGCTCAGGTCATGATCCCAGCATCTTGGGATCAAGTCCCGCATCGGGCTCCTTGCTCCACGGGGAGCCTGCTCCTCTCTCTGCCTCTGCCTGCCTCTCTGCCCGCTTGTGTTCTCTCTCTGTTAAATGAATAAATAAAATCTTAAAAAAAAATAAAAAAAAATGGTCAAGATGATAACTTTTATGTATATTAACCATGATTTTAAAAAGTGCCCCATCCTCCCCAGCTTCAGCACCATCCTGGGGCGCTCACGTATTCCAGGGCCTACATCAAGGGCCACTTGTGTCCCCCACAAGGGTCTGGACTTTGGACCTCCTCACTCTCAACCCCCTCCTCACCCCATCAGTTCTTGGTGTCATACTGAGCTATCCAACTGAGGACATTTCCCTGCAGGACAGACTCATTCTGAGGATATCTGCATTTGGGCCCAGTATTTTTACTCAAATAAATGCTTTACTAACAGTTGAATTTGCTGTGGCAGGGGCCCCTCGGTGGGGGAGACATTCAGAGATGCGGGGTGGTTTCTGGAGTCTTCAAAAATTACTTCACCACAAGGCAGCTTTGGCGTGGTCATTCTCGCAGGGCAAGCAGGAAGCAGCAGATAGAGGCTGAGGGTCCTGCCCCTGGGACTGACCTCTCACCCCTCAGAGATCCCATGGAATCAGCCTATCCTTCCAGTCCCTCCTTAGCCCAGAATAAGATGCTTTACAGTCCAGGCGGGAAAATCATATCTTCTGGGTCATTCAGCTACAGTCCCAGGCAGAAGAAGGCACTAGAGAACTAGAGTCCTGGGTTTGAGTTCCTTAGTAGCTGTGTGACCTCGGGCAAATTACTCAATCTCTCTGTGCCATAGTTTCCTTACCTTTAAAATGAAGATCAAAACAGTTTTGATCTTAACAGTTTTTTTCTAAAAAATTTTTAGATGATAAATCATGTAACATAACCACTAACTGTTTTAACATTAACCATTTTGATGTGCACAGTTCAGTGGCATTGGCTGCATTCATAATGTTGGGCAACCACCCCCTCTGTGGAGTTCCAAAACATTTCAGTCGTTGCAGGGGCTGTTTTTGAAGATTAAATGTTTATAAGGTCTTAGAACACTGCCTGGAACAGCACGGGCCAAATAAATGCTCAATAGATGGTAGAATAATTAGTAATAATAGAACGGGGCTCATAATAGGTTACACGTGCTGCTCAATGCTATTATTAATTCGTTTCCCTCGAGCTGGAGGAGGAGGGAGTTAGATTCTCACTTCACTTTAGGCCACATTTTCCACTTTGAGCTTTCCGAACCCGCCTGGCTGGCACCCCTTCTCCCCCACCCCCAGCCCCAAGCCCAGAGTCCTCACCAGTTGGGCGCGGGGGAGGCGCTGAGGGTAGCGAGGAAACCTGAGACCTCCCCCGCAGTCTCAGGGCCTCTCCTCTGCTCCTGGGACTCTTCCTGGCCTGCTCCCTGCATCTCCCACGCCCGCCCCTGCTCCCCCAAGCTGTCACCTTCGGTGGCAAAGGAGACACGTGTGTGGGTGGGTAGCCAAGATTCTGCCAGAACCGAAGGGAACGAATTGGGGTGGAAGCACGCCCACATCTGGGAGGAGCTCTGGCGAGCCGACTTCCCCCGCTTATGAGCGGACTACCTCCCCCTCAGGACCGAGGTTTAGTCCGAGCAGTCCAGGATCCTCAAGCGCTTGGAAGGACCCCCAGGATCTGCCAGCCAGCACCACCAGACCTGTTCACTTAGAAGAATCACTTGGGAGAGTTGTTAAACAGACAGATTCCTAGCCTCCTCTCAGCGGTTCCCAGGAATCTGCATTTTAGCATGCACTCTGTTGAAAGGAGTCTGAGACCTGGAGAGTTTGGACAGACTGTTCCGCCCCATCTTTCTAGGTGTAAACATTCCGCTCTGTGGTTACTTAATGCCTATTGAACCCCTTCCGTGCTGTAACAGCAGCTAAGTGTTAGTGCTCACTACGCCCCCCGCAGTGACACCTAGGTCAAGCAGGCCAGTTTCCTTGCTGAGCCCCGGGTACAGCGGAAACACCCCTGGACCCATATCCCGCAACAATTCCCCTTGCGGCGCGGACCCTCGAGTCGTGGGCTGTCATTTGCTGCCACCTTGTGGCAGGGATGGCGACCTTGCGCTCCATTTCCGTCCTTGGTAACTTTAATTGAAATGCGCTGAGCTCCTACTGTGTGCCCGGCACCCAGTAAGGTCCTGGGGACCTGGGGGCAGATGAATAAGGCAGATATGGTCCCTGCTTCACGGAGCTCACAGTCTCCTGGGATTTTTGTGTTTTGTTCACTAAATGACTCCCCAGCACCTGGAAGGACCTGACATTAATAGGTGCTCTGTAAACCCACACAGAGTGAACGATACATGGGCAGGGCTTGGGTCAGAGCCAGTGGAACTCAAGGAGTAGCTCAAGGGAGGGGCGGGGATCAGAGACGAGGCGACCCTGATAATCCGAGTAAGAAAGTAAACCTTACGGGGAGGGAAGGGGCTGGGCGGGGCAAAGGTCCGCGTGGGGGCAGAGCTAGATTGGGGGTGGAGCCTTGGGGCGGGGTCTTCCCGGGGCTGGGCCGTTTTCGAGGCTGAGAGTCTTCGGGGAGGTACCAGTATGGGGGCGGGGCACCCGAGGCGTGGCCAATCGGAAGAAAGGGCCGGGCCGGGGCGTAGTCAAACAGGGTATAAATAAGGCGGGGCTAAGACTGAGGCGTGGCTAGGACAGGACCAGTCAAGGGCCCGGGAAATCTGGGCGGGGCCGAAGCAAGGCGACATGGGCGGGGTTAGTACAGGGGCGGGGCCAGACCGGATTCTCCGCTGTCCCAGGTCCTGGAGCACGCCCGCCAGGCAGGTCTCGCTCCCGCCCTACAGGCCCCTCCCTGGCTGGCCGGGTCCCAGGAAGCGCAAGGCAGGACGCCCCAGGCTGGGCGGCCGCGATCCGGCCTCGCCCCAGACGCTGCGCTCCGGGCCAGGCGTTCTCTGGCGGCCCCGGCGGACTCAGCTCCGTACTGCCACCGGGGCTACGTCCCCGGAGACTCCGAAGGCCAGGGTGAGCGTGGCTGTGGGGGCCTGCGGGTGCATATGTTTGTGCGTGCATGTGCATATCGGTGTATGTGCTAGTGTGTGGACGTTTGTGCGCACCAGGGGAATTGTGTGCGTGCGTGGAGTCGGGTAAATGTAAGCTCCAGGGAGCAGAATGTGTGTGTAAAGTTGCATGTGTGTGCAAGGGCAGCCCGGTGTGGGAGGCGGGTCGTGCATGTGTGTGTCCGTGTGTGTGTGACTGAGACAGCGCATGTGAAATTTAGTGAAGACTGTGTATGTCAGGGTATCTCGGAGAAAAATGGGAGGGCATGTGCAATGATACTTGCGGATCTATAGGGTCAGGACGTCTGCAGCGAGCTGTGGGGTGCGTGGGTGGGTGATGAATTGTGGGAATATAAGAGTTGCGAACGTGTGTTTCCATGTGAGTGGCGGTGAGGGATGCTGCCGAGGGCCTCAGTGTGAAGGGGTGGGGACAGAGGAAAGTTTGAGTACTGATTGCTCTTTGAGGGATGAGTTCTGGAGCTTCTCTTGAGCTTCTCTTCTCTGGAGATCTTTTTGAGATCTGGAGCAGTGTGTAATGGACAGCGCAGGTGTTTGGGACCTGGCTCAGAGTAATTTGGTGATCAGCCCGCTTGCCGGTGAGGCCTGGGGAAATATGTGGGCGGAGCCTGAGGGGGCTGGGCTTGCCCCTTGCTTGGGAAGCTGTGGGCAGGTTTCTTGCTTCAGGTGGAGGGAGCTGCTATCTTACCAGTCACCTGTCACCCAGGATCTGTGCTCGCTCCAACCTGGGTGGCTTCTGTTGGCGCTCCTACGAGAACATGGTGCAGAAGTACCAGTCTCCTGTCCGCATCTACAAGTACCCATTTGAGCTGGTCATGGCGGTGAGTTACCCTTGATTTTCCAGCCCCTTGTGTGATGGTTAAAGGGACACAGGAGGTCAGTTATGCAGGAATGAGAGGGAGCCCCTCAAGCCCCCAGATGAGAAGGAATTATTGAGGGGCTCCTCTGACCCGGTCGAGCTGCTCACTAGGGACCCCTCCACCCGGCCACCCCAACCTTCACCACAGCCTCTGGAATCCTTGCCCACTGACCAAGTCACAAGATCTTCCTTTTTCTCCTCGATGAGGCAGACCTATTCTCTCATCTCAGGGTCCTCTGATGGAAAACAAGGATATCGTGGGGCAAGCCACTGCTGTCATTTTGTGTAATGGTAATAATAATAATAGTAAATATACTAATGATGAAGGTGGTAGCAGCCATTCACTGAGGGTTTACAGAGACAAGTCTTTACATATATTGTCTCATTATTCTCATTTTACCTTCACTAAACTGAAGGTTTGGACAGGTGAAGGGGTGGCCCCAAGTTCTGTGGCTGAGAAGTGGTAGAGCCATGCAGGGGGTACTCCGGAGCCATGATTTTTACCACAACATCCAACCCCCGCCAGGGTGAGCACACCTCTTTTCCTTCCCCTCAAGGAAGCTGAGAAGGTTCAAGCATGTAGCAAGGGCGGTCATTTTCAGGGTGGCTTCAGACTGACTCTCTGTAAATCAGGCAGCCAGTCAGTTGAGGGACTGCCATTAGCTCCCAAGCTCTTGGCCTCCTGAATCAATGGTCCTTATACCATGGGGCAGGTGCTGTAAACAGGCTGATGCAGATTTCCTTCTTGGGACCATCCCTCTGCCTCTCATAAGTCCTACTCCTTGGGGAAAAGGGGGCAATGCTATGGGGTTGTGTCAGGAGTGAATGAGAAATGCGTAATGCCTCTGGCCCAGTGCCTGGCACACGGTAGGCACTCACTAAATGTGATTGTCCCAGCTGTTGCACCTTACAGTGTTATAAATGATTGTATTGAAAGTGCAAGGAACCCTGGCATCCACCTGTGTCCTCCCCATCCCAGCCTGGCTGCTTACCTTCAATCTTTGATTCAAGGACTTTCATATCAATTGGTACCTCTGTGAGTGTGTGTCCTGCCTGATCTCTTCTACAAACCTACCTCTATATGTGTTTATAATCACATAATGGATTTTATTTATTTTTTTAAGATTTTATTTATTTATTTGACAGAGAGAGAAATCACAAGTAGGCAGAGAGGCAGGCAGAGAGAGAAGGGGAAGCAGGCTCCCTCCTGAGCAGAAAGCCCGATTCAGGGCTCGATCCCAGGACCCTGAAATCATGACCCGAGCCGAAGGCAGAGGCTTTAACCCACTGAGCCACCCAAGTGGCCCTACATAATGGATTTTAGAGCATCTGGAGTCATTCATACATGTTGTGCTGTTAATGCAGACGACTCCAATACAAGAGGCAGGGGCAGGCCTGGTGTTGTATTGACCAGCTGGGTGACCTTGGGCAAGTTACTTAACCTCTCTGAGCCTCCATTTCCCATCTCTAGATGAGGAGTACGTGGTTTCCAAATCCGGGCTTTGTGCCGTGGATTAAATGAGTGGATATATGTAAAACTCCCAATGCAAGGTCGGGGACAGACTAAATGCTGTTACTGTTATAGTTGCTGCTGCATGTGGCTGTGTGACTTTCCCTCATTGGTCCTTGCTACAGGTCTGCTGTGCTCTGGCTGCGTGCTGTCGGAAAGACACTGAATTTCTCTGAGCCTTAGTTTCTTCATTTGTGAAATGGGGATGGCTATGTGCAGTTCATAGGGCTGTCATGAAGATTCAAGGTTTTATATATATAGGTTATAAAAATATTTATTATAACGTAGGGGAAATGGGGGGTGGGAAGCAGGTGCCCCGCACGGAGTTTGGTCCATACCAAATAGACAATAATTGGCAGCTAAATATAAATACTTGCCCTCTGTCTAAGTCTCCAGGCAGCTCACATATCCTAAGACTCTAGGACTCGTTCATTCATTCATTTAAAGTAAGAGAGATACTGTCCCCGCCCTTCTGGAACAATCCAGGGACCTGTGGTTCTCTACCATGAAACTGAGACAAATAACTGTAAATGGAAAACCAGCACTGTTTTATTATTGCCTGAGCTCAATAAATGTAAATTTAATTTGGCATATTTAGAATTCCCCAAAATATTTACAATTATTGCACTTTAAAATAAAATATGCTGGCTAAAGTAGCACAGAAGTCTGTATTCGTAAGACTAGTAAAGTCGTCACATTGACTTTACTGGAGTAGGTTAAGCATATTTTGTAAGCTTCCTGTTTGATAAACGAAGGCAGGACTCCCTTTATTCTTCTAGCTGTTAACAGTCCCTGGGTGTTCATGCGTAGAGGCTTGTGGGCACAGTAGGAAACAAAGGTTTTCAGATACTTCTTATCTGTATCTGCATTAATTTATTTGTATTTCTCAAAGGGACAGCCTTGCTCATGTTTCCTCATCTTCCATACAATCCTTGTTGGTGAAAGGGTCCCAAACTTCTGCAAAGCCACTTTGCCGACTGTTTACAAAATATCATTGTCCCCAAAATAGCTGCATAACTCAACATAACTTGCATGTTGTGTGGGCACAAAAGGGTTTTTCTGCACTTAATGTCCGTCTTTGTTTCTCAGCTAAACACTTGCCCTCAGTTCGGGTCAGATACCAGGGAAGTTTCAGATGGACTCAGCTGTTCTCCGTGCATCCAACTGACCAGATGAACTGGCCTTTGGTTTTCCTGTTTAACAAAACTCACTTGAGGGGTGCCTGGGTGGCTCAGTGGGTTAAAGCCTCTGCCTTCAGCTTAGGTCATGATCTCAGGGTCCTGGGATCGAGCCCCGCATCGGGCTCTCTGCTCGGCGGGGAGCCTGCTTCCCCCTCTCTCTCTACCTGCCTCTCTGCCTACCTGTGATCTCTCTCTCTGTCAAATAAATAAATAAAATCTTAAAAAAAAAAAAAAAACTGACTTGAGAATTGAAGCATTCCTTGCTTTAGAAGTCCACCAGCAACAAACACAAATGACTAAAACTGGGGTCAAGGAATCAGTTATAAAATAGCACTGAGCCAACCTTCCTAGACTGAGCTTAAAAAATTACAAAAAAGAATTTTTTTCCTCTTTAAATATCAAAAATTTAATCCAGTGAATGAGTGTCTCTCTCTTTGGGCCAAATTCCTTGATGTGAATTCTGTTTTTGAAGAGTGGGATTCCAAGGATCTTTGCTTTTTTCTTTTGTGATTGTATTCTGTATTATTTGGTGCAAAAGAGTGAGCTCGTATTATCTTGGTAAACAGAGGGAAACAGTTAAGACAATGGAGGTAGCTGTGTATCCAAGGTTGGAGAGGGCCTTTGGTCCCTTTGTATGTGGGGTTCCAGAAGGTGATGGTGGGGTCTTTGTGCTTAGAACACAAAGGCCATGTTTTGGACTTTGGACAGTGGTCCCTTGAACATCGAAGGGCTTTCTCTGGTCAGCCTACAGCCTGTTGTGAATGGATTCCGGGTTATCTGGGCTCTCCTCCCAGATGGATGGTGGTGAAAAGCCAGTGTCTCAGCTGGAAAATGGAGGATAATAAAGCCTCCTGCTTCACCGAGAGCGGAAGTGCGGATGAATGAAGGGACAGGGGTGTCCAGACCAGGCCTGGCACATTGTTCCTGCTGGTGAAGTATTGTTTAGGTTTATTGTTATTATTTATTGTTCTAACAGCTTTATTGAGCTATAACTCACATACCCAATTAAAAGGTACAAGTCAGTGGTTTTTAGTCTTCATTGTGTTGTGTGCCCATCACCACGGTCAGTTTTAGAACATTTTCATCGTCCCCAAAAGAAATCCTGTGCCCATTTGCAGTCCTCTCCAAACCCCACACCCCCAGTCTCTGACAACCACTAGTCTACTTTCTGTCTCTGTGCACTTGCCTACTTTGGACACCTCATGTAAGTGGAATCACAGAACGTGTGGCCCTTGGTGACGGGCTTCTCTCATTCAGCATCGTGTTTTCAAGGCTCATCCAGGTTGTAGCATGTCAGCCCTTCATTCCTTTTTATGGCTGAGTCATATTCTGCTGCCTGGATAGACCACATTTGTTTTCCACTCATCACTGGGTAGATTCTTTCCAATGTTGGGCTATTAATGAATAACACGCTATCAACGCTGAGGCCCAAGTTTTGTGTGGACGTGTTCCTTCCAAAGGAATCCCTGCCATGAATGGTCGTGATCATTTGTGGGTTTAGGCAAATTCTGTTTTAAATGTTATTAATAAACATGTTCACAATGCTTATGAGGTCCCAGGCACTGTTCTGAGCCCATTGAAATATTAAGTCGTGTACTTCTCCTAAGCACCCCAAGAGATAGGTTCTGTTCTACCAGAGGAGGAAACTGAGGCACCGGAAGGATGAGTGGATTACCCAAGGCCACACAGCAAACATGAGGCAGGTGGGGACTTAACTGCAGGCAGTTCAGCTCCAAAATTTCATTCTCATTTTTTTCTTTTTTTATGATTTTATTTATTTATTTGACAGAGAGAGACACAGTGAGAGAAGGAACACAAGCAGGGGGAGTAGGAGAGAGAGAGAAGCAGGCTTTCTGCCCAGCAGGGAGCCCGATGCAGGGCTCCATCCCAGGACCTTGAGATCCTGACCTGAGCCAAAGGCAGATGCTTAACCACTGAGCCACCCATGCGCTCCCAAAATGTATATTCTCAATCATAAACTCTGCCTTTTCTCAGAGCTGAGGGTCTCAACTCACTGGGGTGGCATCTGAGCCCAGTGAGTGGTCTGGATGGGATCGTTACCACCAGGACTGTGTCCCCAATGCCGGCACTCATTGCATGGGGGGAAGCACATGCTTCCCATGAAGGGAAGCACATCCGGAACCCACAGATCCTGGCCTCCGGTGGGGCAGACAGTGGATGCTGACAGAGCCTTGCAGAGGTTACCTACCAAACCCTCTCTGTGCCCAGCCCCTGAGGCCAGCTCAGAGGCAGGAACTTTCGTAGGTGGCTTAGAACAACAGGAATCTGGAGGCCTGATGTCCAAGATCAAGCCTGTGCTCACAGCCAGACATTCCAGATGCTGGCACTTATGTTCTGTAAACACCTGTGCACCAGCGTCCACAGCAGCTCCAGGAATAACCCGGCTGCCTCTTGTCCCGGCACTGCCCCGGGATCCCAGTGGGGCTCCAAAGCCACGTGACTTCAGCTCATCTCAGATTCTGCAAATCTAAAGAAGGGAAGATGGCTTGGAGTAGAATTTCCTTAGCAATAGACTTTTCACACAGAGGAAGGGTTACAGAGGGAGGTGAGAGCTGTCGTCAGCAATTAAGTGTTAAAATATTTAAGAACCTGCCCTTTTGTATTGATAAACAGCTTGTAATTTAGCAAATGGGTTATTAATCAGGAGCAGCATCTAGAGGTAAATCCTTATAGCTCAGGCCCCGGGCAGTTACAGTTGGACCCGTTGTTGTGGACCTAGTTTTAATAAAGCAGCAGGGGCCTTATTTAAATGAGTTTAAATTAGTTCCCTGGAGCCCATCATCTGATCCTGTTGCTAACAGATTAAGGGAAGCGACATTTTCCATCCTGGATTTCTTACAGGGACCGGATGCGTTCTGATTTGGGCTGGGAGAACAGAGGCGATCCACTGCCCAGCTAAGTGATCTTACGATTTCAGAAGCAAATTTTAGGTCCCTCGCTCGTTAGTTTATGCAGATGTCAATTCACACATGTGTTCGTGTATGCAGCCTACAGATATTTATTGTGTCTCACCGTGTGCTCGGCAGCACGAGAGTGGATCCCTGGCACTTTTTGAAATGCATCATGATTCTGTTCGTTTGCTTCCTTCCTTTTCTGTTCATTTCCTTCCTCCCTGCCTTCTCATTAAAGTAAGCTTCAGGAAGGTGGGGACTTTGTCCATCTTGTCCTGGTTCTCCTGACACCATCCCTTCCTGCCCTTATGGAGCTTGCAGTGTTTCAGAGAGAGAGAGAGAGAGAGAGAGAGACAGAGAGAAACCAGGCAAATGCCATGTGAATGGTTCCTAATAGGGAATACACAGGGTATTAAAGGAACATGGGGAAGGGCCCATTAATCACCAGCTAAAGGTCTTTTAGGTCCTTCACGCTGAGCTTTGCCAAGGGCAGGAGGGTCCACTGTGTGCAGAGGAGGAGATCTTCTCTCTGAAGAAATAAATGTGGCTCCTTTGGGCTCCAGTGTGAGTTAGAAAGTGATTGGCAGAGTCGATTTGTCTGTTCAAGGACCTTGGGAGCTTTGGAAGGCTTTAGGCATAAGTGACATGACACGATCAGATTTAGGGTTTAAGTGGATTGGAGGGGGTTTTCCATCCCAGAGGCCAGGAGAACCGAGCAGAGGTGACAGAGGCTGGGCACATTCCTGAGACACTTGAAAAGTCTAAAATTGTGTTTCCCTCCCATCGAGATCCTGACATACCGCTAAATGTCAAGACGCTCTGGGCTGGCCTCTCTGCCTCCCAGTCCCTTCCCTGAACCATCAAGGGCACCAGCTGATCCTGGAAGTTTGTGGGCACAGAGTGTATTCAGAGGAGGAGAGTTTCCTCCACCCTGCTCCCCATGCGTGGGTGAGAATCCATAGCAGGTTTTTTGTGCAGTTGCCGGGCGGGGGGAGGCCAGGCTGTGCCTTCCACCCCCACCCCCACCCCCCAGGGCTGGAGAGGCCTGGCGCTTGGATGGCGTGACCTCCCAAGGCAGAGACACAGTCCTGGCGGGGGCAGAGGGACATCCAAATCCAATTCGTGCAAAGAAGGGATAGAATAGGAACAAATAATACCTAGGCCCCACTAACAGCCCCCCCCCCACCCCCATCTCCAGCCTCAGGCCCGGGAAACCGAAAAGCAGGCAGCAGTGTTCCCTGGCACCTTGTTTGGGGCCGATTCACTGGCCAAGAGCGGCAGTTGCACGGCTCTCATGACCACAGGCAGAAACTACTCAGGCATTTATTCACCTGTGCGACGGGCACCTGCAAGGACTCAGCTCCGTGTAGGTAGAACGTAAAGAGCCGTATATGGGCACAAGCTACTCGCTGGGCCTGCCGCAGCGCCCTGCCAGGTGCAGACGGAGCCTTCCCGCGGGGAGATGGGGGGTCCTCTGCTGTTCCATCTGCCCTTCCGGGAAGATCCATGTCAGTGGTTCCAACTTCCTGCTTTCTTTCCCCAACACCGGCTACTCCTTCCCTCCCAGCCTCCTTTCCTTCCTCCCTTTCTTCCCGCAGCAAGTATTGGCCGGGCGTCTACGGCACCCCAGGTATTTTACAAGGGCACTGGGGAATCCAGTGGCGAAGAAAACAGACATAGAGACAGAGGTCTTGACTAAAAACAAATACACACACATGGTATTCTACTCCAAATCATAGTCAATGTTCCTGGCAAGGCTATAAACCACCTAGGAGATGGCTTACTGTTTCCCTCCCCCCCCCAAAAAAAATTATGGTAAAATACACATAATGCAAAATTTCCCATTTTAACCATTTTTAGGTGTAGTTCCATTCAGCATGAAGCACTTTCACAATGTGGCATAGCCCTTACCACCATCCATCCCCAGAACTCTGTCTTCTTCCCAAACTGACATTCTGCCCCCATTAAACACCAACTCCCTGTCCCCCCGGCCCCTCCCAGCCCCTGGCATCCACCCTTCGACTCTCTGCCAGGGAATCTGACTATTCCAGGGACCTCATACAAGCGGAACCACGCCGTACGTGTACTTCTGCGCCAGGGTTCTTTCACTGAGGGTGACGTTTTTGAGGTTCCGCTGTGTTATGGCAGCTGTCCATGCTGCCTTCCTTTTTATGGCTGGATCGTATTGCACTGTACGGATCGACCACCTCTCGTTTATCCACACGTCTGTCCAAGGACGCGTGGGATGTTTCTCCCGTTTGGCGACTGTGCCTAATTCTGTACAAATATCTGTTCAAGTCCCTGTCGGTTTCCTCGTGTCCATTTAAAAAAGTCTACAACGTCATGTCTGGCACTGTGCTCGGGGCCTTAAATGTTTTATCTACCTTTAATCTTTATTGTAGTCCTTATGAAGGAGGTCTCACTCTCATGCTCATTACCTCATTATCTTCTTTCTCTGTGTCTCATTTTTTTTTTTTAAAGATTTTATTTATTTATTTTATTAGGAAAGAGAGAGAGTGAGAGAGAGCATGAGAAGGGAGAAGGTCAGAGTGAGAAGCGGACTCCCCATGGAGCTGGGAGCCCGATGTGGGACTCGATCCCGGGACTCCGGGATCATGACCTGAGCCGAAGGCAGTCGCTCAACCAACTGCGCCACCCAGGGGCCCTCTCTGTGTCTCATTTTTTAAAAAAAATTTTTAAAGATTTTTATTTATTTGACAGAGAGATCACAAGCCGGCAGAGAGGCAGGCAGAGAGGGGGAAGCAGGCTCTCTGCTGAGCAGAGAGCCCAATGCAGGGCTTGATCCCAGGACCCTGAGATCATGACCTGAGCGGAAGGCAGAGGCTTTAACCTGCTGAGCCACCCAGGCGCCCCACGTTTTTTTGAGGGAACTGAGTCTCAAAGAGGTTAAGTCAAGGTCACCCAGCCGGTAAGTGGCAGAGGCAGCGTCTAAACCCCATGCCTTGCTTCTGCCCTGCCACTCACACCCAAGCCTTGCCCCCTTGCCCCGTACCCGGTGCCATGGCTGCAGGGTCCTTCTGCCCCCTCGTCTCCGTCTTTCGTGTCTCCCAAGCTGGCTTTGACCAGAATAGCAGCAGGCTGTCCAGCTCGGGACCTTCCGGACATACCCGTGTTTATAGAGTGTATGTAGCCGTCAGGATGCTCCTGTGGTAAGCTGTCCTGCTTCTACCAGGCCCGCTGGACTTCATCCGCCGGGGTGACACTGCTGCCGTCAGATGACTGATGTCTCATCCCCCAAGCTCTAGCTAAGCAACTAGGCCCAAGTTAAGGGGGGGGGGGGGGTGTCCATACAGTAGAATATGCTTCAACCACGAAAAGGAATGAGGCACTGACACCTGCCACAAGGTGGATGAACCTTGAAAACACGGTGCTGAGTGACAGAAGCCGGACGCAAAGGGTCACGTACTGTATGATTATTCCACTCTCATAGAACGTCCAGAAAAAGCAAATATGCAGAGATCAACAGTGGGCTAGTGGTTGCCTCGGGCCGGGGTGGGGGCACTGGAGGTTGACTGTAACGGGTAGGGAATTTCCTTTCGAGGTAATGACATGTTCTGGAATTAGATGGTGTTGTTGGATGCATAACTTTGTGCTAAAACCCACTGAACTGAACACTTTTTAGGGGCATTTTAGGGGCACCTGGGTGGCTCAGTTGGTTAAGCGTCTGCCTCTGGCTCAGGTTATGATCCCAGGGGCCTGGGATCAATCGCGCATCAGTCTCCCTGCTTAGCAGGGAAGCCTGCTTCTCCCTCTGCCGCCCCCCCTGCTTGTGCTCTCTCGCTCTCTCACTCACATAAATAAATAAAATCTTTTTTTTTAAAAGGGTGCATTTTATGGCATGAGAATTCGATCTCGGTTTTACAAAGGGTTGAGGGAGCTGAGGGGATTGATAGTCATCTGTCCTGGGGCCTCCCAGGCTTGCAGAAGGTGGGTGGGGGTCACTGAGGAAGCCTCCTGGGGAGTGTGACGGCAGTTGTGTGCCTCCGGCACTGTGTGTCACACAGTGCTCAGTGCCCCGAATCCAGCCTGCAGCATGGAAAGGGAAGGCAAAGTACTAGGCCAGAGTATGTCAGTGCAGTTTGGATCTTCTTTCCACACTCTTGGTGGAAGGTTTGGGGTAAGAAGCTTCCAGCTTTTTTTTTTTGAATTTGCATGAGGAAGAGCAGGAAGGAAGGAGGGATGGGGGGAGGAGGCAGCAGCTGTCAAGTGATTAGCAGAAATAGCTTTTCTGTACTTTATAGAATCTCACTCTTTTTTAAAATTTAAATTGATTTAACAAATGCTTATGTAGAATGAGCCATGTGCCACGCACTGTTCTCAGCACTTTACAAAAACGGACTCCCTGATTCCCCCCCCACACATCCCACAGCTCAGCAAGGTAGCTACTTTTCTTATTCTCCTTTTAACAAATGAGTACATTAAGGAACCGAGAGCTCGTGCAAGGCCACACAGCAGGTAAGAAGCAGAGCAGAGATTTGGACCCTAGCCCCAGCGTCTGTGCCCTTAATGGGTATGGAATGCTGTCATTCACTCATTCATCGTGCAAATGCCTACTGAGTGTTGGCTGTGTCATTTGGACAAGCCCTAGAGATTTGGTGGGAGGGGGAAAAACTCAACTGCCAGGGGCCGATGACTTCTTGTCAGCAGTCATGACGCACAGATGAAGGAAATGGGTACGATCAGGTGCTCACTGGGAGTGAATCCCTCCACTTTACAGATGATCCTCAAGGGAGACAGGGGACATGCTCAAGGTTCCCCAGCTGGAGGCAGGCGGGTCTGGCTAGGAGTCCAACTGCCCATCTCCACATGCTAAGTGTGTCATTGTGGATTTTTACAGGATCGAGGCCCATGGGAGGCAGTCAACGGAAGTTTCCACTGGTCTCTGCCTACCCCAGCTGCGGCCCTGCATGGGCGGGTTCTGGGCCTTGGACCAGCTTCCTTTCTGAGTGAGGAGGCTTGGGTGTCCCTCTCTGGCCACCTGGCAGAAGGGCTGTAACCGAATCCTTCTGCTCCCCTGTGTTCCCAGGGAGGTGGGGGGCAAACCATGAGCTCGTTCAACACAGGGAAGCTCAGGCAGGATTTGTGGGGACAGGAGTCTGTTGGGAGGATCCTGCGGACTGCTTGGTCCTGTAAGATCCTGTGACCTGCCAAAGCCAAAAGTGCCCCTGACTCACAGGTTTTAAGCCAGCAGGACTCAGCATTTCCAAACTCTTGACCCTTGGGATATAGCCAAAGTTCCCTGAGAGGACAGGGTGGTTCAGGACTGGGGTCGGGGTCAGACCAGCCTGTGCTCCAGCCCTACCTCTTACTGACTGTGTGACGCCTTCCCAAGCCTCAACTTGCTTATCTGTAAAATGGGGAAATACCAGTTTCCCTCTTGGGGCACTGTACCAAGAAACGATGCCGTTGGTGCCCTGTGAATGTCAGTAGCAACAGTGCCTGACACTGGGCCTCACAGCCCCGGGGACTCTCCGGCAGGAGGCACAGCACTGGGAGGGATTCTTTATTTAGCGGCCCCTGCCTTCCAGCTGGGACCTGAGCTCTGACCGCTCCCCGCCCCAATGGCTGGCCTAGTCCCTGGCCTACTTGAGGAAGGTAGCACCTTCCCTTTCAGGGTCAGGGAAAGCTGGGCCCAAGCAGCCTCTGCTGCTGAGCAGCCCTCCGCCCTCCACCGTTATCTGGCGGCTCCAGATGGAGCGCTTCTAACTAGAGGTTTATTACAACAGGAAGTCAGCCCCTGTTGGATTCTTGGGCTCCACGGCCCGTTGTTTCCCTCCTGGGACACCTTTCTTGGGGCTTTTTGGGTCATCGACAAGTTTAAATTATTTTTTTCTTTGCTCGTGGGCATTTATTAGTCCTACTGTGTGCCAAGAACTGAGACAGGCACGTATGAGGTTAACGCTATGGAAAAGCAGGCAGCCCAGGCCTTTGGCATGCCACATATGGCTAAAGGGTGTGATAAATGGTATCGAGGAAATGAATAGGCTAAAAGGACAGAATAGGGAAGGAGGATGCCTTGCAGGGGAGAAGGTGGGGGAAGATATCCCAGGAAGGGGGACCAGCACAGATGAATCCCTGAAGCCAGAGCATCTCCTTAGCCCCTGACCCACATCTCTTAACCCTCCAGAAGCCCCAGTTACTCAGGCCTCCCTCCTCTTTCACTGTCAAGTAAATTGATTAGTGGCCCAAGGAGAGAGAACAGCTCATGCAAAGGTCCTGTGGTGGGAAGAGACAGTAGGTACATTAGTGTCCTGGGCTGACATTTAAAAATACCACAAACTGGGTGGCTTAAACCGCAGAAATTTTTACCTCACAGTCTGAAGCCTAGAAGTCTGAAATAAGGGTATTGGTGGGATTGGTTCCTTTGGAGGGTTTGAGGGAGAACCTATTCCATGCCTTTCTACTAGCTTCTGGTGTTGCTTGTAATCTTTGGCTTTCCTTGGCTTGTAGAGGAATCACCTAGACCTGTGCCTTCATCGTCACATGGTGTTTTCCCTGTATGAGTGACCAAATTTCCCTTTTATATAAGGCCACTAGCTGTATTGGATTAAGGTCTTCCCCCTCTTCCCCAGAATGACCTCTTCTTAACTAATTACATTACAAGGATCTATTTCCAGATAAGGTCACATTCAGAGAAACTAGGTAGGACACATGAATTTTGGTGGTGGGGGGGAGGAGGGTTGGCACACAACTGAAGCCATAAAAATGTGTTCTAGAAACAGCAAGGCTGGCGTGGCTGGAGCAGAGGAAGGTGGCCGACGGCAGAGATTGCCTGGGGCCTGCTGGGTCACAGTATGGAGTGTGGGACACGTTCTGGGCCTCCAGGCCTGTTCTGAGTATGTCATTTCATCTGGGAAGCAGGAGAGACTGTAGAATCAGTAGAGGGAGTGCAGAAACTCAGGGGCAGTCTGGCCATGGGTGAGTAGGAGCTGAAGTACTAAGGGAAGAAAAGGGGGAAATCGTCACTCCTCGGGCCTGGGTTTAATGCCTGGCTGTTTCTCAGTTAAGCAGAAGAGCAAAGCCTTCCTGAGGGAATGGGGACTGAGCCACGCTGGGATTCAAATCCAGGTCTACCAGTTTTCACTGTGTGACCTTGGATAAGTTACTCAGCCTCTCTGCATTTCAGTTCTTTCATGTGTCAAATGGGGATGGCACCCCATTTTACAGATGAGGAAACAGAGGCTCACAAGGCCACTCACCGAGAAAGTAGCAGAGAGCTCAGTTCATACTGAGCCTGTTGATTCTGAAACATGTACCCCTTTCCCTCCACATACTTTCAAAAAATGTCAGCATCCCTCTTCCTATCATGGAGGTGAGCCCAAGCCGGCCTCTCGGGCTCCCTCCTACGACAAGGGAGTATTCCCATTATGGCTGGTCGGGAACTGTCTCCAGGTCTTGCAACCCCGAGTTCTGTTGTCGTTTGAGCCTTGTTGCCTGGAGAATGAAAATTCTGGTTGCTTTAAATGAGCCAGGCTCTGCATAAGCAGCCAACCCGGTTTCCTACTCTGGGAGGCAAACTTGGTATGTACCCGTTGTCCAGACGGTGAAAGAGGCTTAGAGGAGGAAAGGACTTGCCTCTGTTGGGAGGAGGTGGAGCTGGACCTCACACCCCCGTGGCTGGCCACCACCACGGGATGGCCCACTCTGCTTTGCAGCTCTGTCCTCATGGGGCAAATGCCTGCTCGCGGCCCACTCTCCGCTGGGGGACAAGGGCTCCTTATTCCAACCCTGCTGTGTCTGCTCTGTGTGTGCAAGGGAACCAGGCTCTGCATATGGCAGGAAGACACACTGGGCTGGCCTTGTGGGGCCTGGGGTGACATCAAGGGCACCGGGCACCGGTCCATTTCTTCTTGCCCCTCCCCCTCTCTGCCCTTCCGAGCTGGGAGGAGCCCCGAGGGATGGGGGAGGAGGTGCTGTCCTCAGATCCCAGGCACTATTTTTGGAGCTGCTTTGACCCCGATTGCCTGGCACGTGGGCTGTGACAGGCGCTTGGAGCAGACCCCACTTGGATACAGTCGGCCATGGATGCGGGCTCACCCCACAGTGCCTCTTGCCCGGGCATTTCCGGAACTGGGCACAGACTCCCGTCCTCCAGTCTGGATGCCTTTTATTTCTTCTACTTCCCTAACTGCCAGGCTGGAACCTCCAGGATAATGTTGAGCAGACTTGGCCAGAGTGGGCATCCTTGCCTTGTTCCTGATCTCGGGGGGGGGGGGGGGGGGGAAGTACTCCGTCTTTTAGCATTGAGTGTGATATTGACTGATTTATCAGGTTGAGCAATTTCCCTTCTAGTCTCTGTTTGTTCAGTGTTTTTGTCAGGAAGAGGTGTTGGATTATATCAAGTGTTTCTTTCTGAAAGATGCCTTCTTTTAAGATGCCCCAGGCAAGCCCATTCTTCCTTCTGAGGGTGAAATCTCAAATGCAGAGCCAAAGAGTGATTTGCCAAATCATTGCTGTTGCGCTCGTGTGTCAAGGCTCTGAAACAGGCGTTAAAATGATGTGTTGTTGGTGAAACAGCAGCGGTCACCGCTCTTATCTTAGGTCAGGAATACACGTTTCTGCTCTTGCTGGTTTTTTTTTTTTAATTGTTACCTTTTAAAAAAATATTTCATTCATTTATTTGACAGAGAGAGAGAGAGACAGTGAGAGAGAGAACACAAGCAGGGGGAGTGGAAGAGGGAGAAGGAGGCTTCCCGCTGAGCTGGGAACCCGCTATAGGGCGGATCCCAGAACCCTGGGATCATGACCTGAGCCAAAGAAAAGGCAGAGGCACTGCTTAACCACTGAGCCACCCAGGCGCCCCAAGTTTCTGCTCTCACCCCACGTTTCTGCTCTCATAAATGAGACAACGGCTCAGCAGGAGGGAAGAGGGTTGAGCTCCAGGCTTCAGGGGCCGGCTAGCCCTGGGCCCCTCTGGGGCCACCAGCCCCCTCTGCACTCACTCCCGTTCTGCCCCCAGGCCTATGAGAAGCGCTTCCCCACCTGCCCGCAGATCCCCGTCTTCCTGGGCAGCGAGGTCCTACGCGAGTCCCGCAGCCCCGATGGGGCGGTGCACGTGGTGGAGCGGAGCTGCCGGCTGCGCGTGGAGGCCCCGCGGCTGCTGCGGAAGGTGGGCGGGGTGGAGGGGCCCAGAGGAGGGGACTGGGAGGGGTGGTGGGGGACCTGGGGACCTGGGGGCAGGTTCAGGTGGTGGACTGAGTGTGTGTGAGTGTAGATGCCAGTATGGCTGCGTACTGGGATTGGGGGAGGCAGGGTCTCGGTTGAGGGCTGGTCTGGTAAGGACCAGGGCCTAGGGGCTGATTGATGGGCTGGGGGCTAGGGCCCCGGGGTTGGTGGGCAGGCGCCAGGGGTCTCAGGGTCTGGGGATGGAGGGCGAGGTAGGGATCCTGGCCAGGGATCCTGGTGGGCGGGAGCGGGAGCGGGGGAGGGGAGGGTTTCCTTGAATCTCCATATCCTGCAGGCGCCCCCACTGCCCTTCCTTGCAGATTGCCGGCGTTGAGCATGTGGTCTTCGTGCAGAGAAACGTGTTGAACTGGAGGGAGAGGACCCTCCTCATCGAAGCCCACAACGAGACCTTCGCCAGCCGTGTGGTGGTCAATGAGAGCTGCAGCTACACTGTGAGCCTGTGTCTCCCTCCCCCCAGTCCTTGCATCAGCTTAGCAAGCCCCCTCCTCTGCCCCCAGGGCCTTGTCCTTTGCAAATGGCAGGACACTGGCTTCCATCTGCAATTCAGATACACAGCTGATACTTTGTTGTTTGTTTAGATTGCTTGGGACACTTAACAAAATATTATTCATTGTTTATCTGAAATTCTAATGTGGCATCCTGTATTTTGTTGGCAAAACCTGGCAACCTGCCTCCCTCTTCCTCTTCTCTCTTTTCTTTCCTTCCTCCATGAAACACACCCTCATTTACAGTTTCTTCATGTTTTAAAATGGGGTTAGTGATTGCACCTACCCCATAGGTTGTGTTGAGGATTAAAGGAAGTAAACTACCCAAACCCCTTAGAAGAGTGCCTGGCACATACGAAGCCCCGTAGGTCTGTTACCTTTTAATATAATTAAGGGTCATTATTCTTCTCCAGTACACACTGATTGACCACCTACTATGTGCCAGGCCCCGGTGGTGGACTAGTCTGCTTGATTGTTGGGCTCACAAAATCTCCTATTCCAGTGGGAGACAGGCAAGGAAAAAGTCATCATATACTTACAACTTTGTCATGCGTGCTGAAAAGGGATCCAGAAGGCAGGACTTGTCCTCTCGTCCTCTAAGGCACTCTCTTAGGTAACAGTGTTCCTCTGAGGAGGAAGCTGAGAGCTGACAGATGAGAGGGCTGGGAACAGAGTTTTGGGGCGGGAACAGCATATGTGAAAACCCTGGAGTGGATGAGTGAAGTCTGGGGTGGGGGCTGCAAGAACAGGGTCCTGCTGGCCCAGAGGCTGAAGGGAGGAAGGAGTCTGGAGGCATTTGCTGGGATGCAGCCCAACTCTGCCACTTTCTTGCTGAGTGATGCTGGGGAAGTTGCTTCCCCTCCCCTGGCCACCCCTGAGGTCTCTGCCAGCGGAACCTGCCTCATCAGGTGCTGGCAGGAGCAAAGGAGGTCATGTAGGTAAAGCCCCCTTAGCCTGTGCTAGATCCCAAATGGTGGTTTTCATGATGATAAACCCAACATTGTAACTACAGTGCATTAGAGGTGTTTTGGGGGGAGCCTCTTCCACAGGAGGGGCATTGCCTTGTTCATCAGTCTGGTCCCCAGCACTTGGTGTGGTGCTTTGTAGACAACAGGTATCCAGTAAATGCCCATTGCTTTTTCCTTCCACATCTTCAACTCCTCTTGGGGCCCCCTGGAAACGGGGCCCAGGATGTTCAGATGCTTACCTGTAGGAAAGTGTGGGTGGCAGCCTTTTATGAATCATTTTTAGTGCATTTTTTCTCAGAGTGGGTTCGGCCAACAGCTGAATCAGCATCACCAAGGCTGCTTGGGAAATGCAGGTTTCCAGGCCCCATGCTGGACCCATTCGGCCCAGACAACTGCATGTTTAACAGACTCCCCGCTCAAATACTAAGCCTGGGTCTGCATAGTCGCTGTATCAACAAAATTTGCCTATATATATATATATACATATATATATAAAACTTAATACATACTTTAAAATATGTATCTAAAATATATACTAATTATGTTTAACTTATATATAATTATATATTAAACATATTACTCATTTAAAGATATCATTATAGGGGCACCTGGGTGGCTCAGTGAGTTAAACCTCTGCCTTCGGCTCAGGTCATGATCTCAGGGCCTTGGGATCGAGCCCCGCATCGGGCTCTCTGCTCAGCAGGGAGCCTGCTTCCCCCTCTCTCTCTGCCTGCCTCTCTGCCTACTTGTGATCTCTCTCTCCGTGAAATAAATAAAGTATTTATTTTATTTTATTAAGATTTTATTTATTTATTTGACAGAGAGGAGAGAGATCACAAGTAGGCAGAGAGGCAGGCAAGATGGAGGGAAGCAGGAGCCCCCAGGAGCCACCCAGGAGCCCCATAAATAAAGTCTTTAAAAAATAATTAAGGGGCGCCTGGGTGGCTCAGTTGGTTGGGCGACTGCCTTCAGCTCAGGTTATGATCCCGGAGTCCCGGGATCGAGTCCCACATCGGACTCCCAGCTCTGCGGGAAGTCTGCTTCTCCCTCTGACCTTCTCCCCTCTCATTCTCAGTCTCTCTCTCTCTCTCATAAATAAATAAAAATCTTTAAAAAAATAATTAAAAAAATAAAGATACCAGTATATAACAGTTTTTAAGGGAGAGGCATGCAGATACCAGACTTGCTTTCTCCCGTCCCCTCTTGAGAAGGCTCTTTGTTCTTTAACACTTGGCATTGTTCTCCGGGTGAGGCTGCTGCCCCCACCCCTCCTCCTCAACCCCCTCCCCCCCAGGTGCTGTCTGCTGTTTGCTCTGGCTGGTCCCACATTACCAAGAGAGCCCTGGGGCAGGGGGAGGGAGGGCGCGGCATCCCCCACACTGAGACCTTGTCATCGTCCCTGCCTGGCTTCCAGGTCCACCCTGAGAATGAAGAGTGGACTTGCTTTGAGCAATCTGCCTCGCTTGACATC
The DNA here is from genome assembly GCA_028533885.1 of Nasua narica. Classification (NCBI taxonomy): domain Eukaryota; kingdom Metazoa; phylum Chordata; class Mammalia; order Carnivora; family Procyonidae; genus Nasua; species Nasua narica. The sequence goes on from CM052805.1 coordinate 3,665,889, forward strand.
CGGTCCTTCTTTGGCTTCGAAAGTGCCTTGGAGAAGATCGCCATGAAGCAGTACACAGCCAACGTCAAGAGGGTAAGAGGTGGGCTCCTGTGTCACAAGGAGGAAGGTACACAGACCTCAGAGCCTGCCATCCTGGTTCCAAACCTGCTCTGCCACCTGACAACCCAAGTGACATTGGGCAAGATGGATCCTTAACCTTCCGTGGCCTCAGTCTTCTCATCCATAGAGTGGGTACCCTAATAATACCCATAACACACAAGATAATGAGTGGAAACCACCCGGCCCATACTGGAGGCACCATAATCATAATCCTGAAGCTCCCCGATGTTTGGGGCTTGTGTAGTGAGCTCTGGACAGAGGAAGGACTTTCTCTGGCGCTTTGTCCCAGTTAAAATGGTTGCTGCGTAAAGATCTCAGACCCGTCACTGAGGAGGGAAGCCTTTTCGTGTAATGAAACAGGGGAAATTCGTTTTAATGATGTATTTTATCCAACATGTTATCCAGAGAAAACTTATTAATGAGCTCTTTTACGTTTTTTTGTTCTCTACTAACTCTTGGAAATCCGGTTTGTATTTGACACTTACAGCACATCTCCATTCGGACCGGCCACATTACAACCGCTTGATAGCCACGTGTCACTGGTGGAGGTGACACCCAGGCTGACTTGCTTACCCCCACACTCCTGCCCCGGTGCTCATGTGCCTCTGATCTCTCTGGCTTCTAGGGGAAGGAGGTCATTGAGCATTACCTGAACGAGCTCATCTCCCAGGGCACCTCTCACATTCCCCGGTGGACGCCTGCCCCCGTCCGAGAGGAGGACGCCCGCTCTCAGGCTGGCCCGAAGGATGCTGGCTCCCTGGAGGCTGACAGGCCCGGCAGTGCCCCCGGCCCTGCTCCTGAGACAGTCCTTACCGAGGGTAGGTCCCTGCGGCAGAGGCCAGCTGGCCAGGTCTCTGCCCTTGGCCCCCCCAGAGCCACCCAGTCCCCAGAAACCTGCCCACTCCGCAGGAGGAGAAACACTGTGGGTCCCCTTGGGAACGGATCTGGGACCTGGAATGACTCAGCTTCCTCCCTTTCCCGCTGCTTCACCCTCTCTTCCTTCCGGCCCAAGAGCCAGAACTGGTTTATTTCTAAATCAGGAATTGACCCGATCTGGTGCCTTAGGGCTGCCCTTTTCTCCATTTTTTTTTTTTGTTGTTGTTGTTGTTTTTTACTATTTTTAATTATATGAGTAATGCATGATGATGATAGGAAAAAAACCCTCAAATTTCTTGGAAGATGTAAATTAGGAAGTAAGGCTCCTTTCTTTTCCCTCGAGGCCATAATAGCTTTGTGTTTGTATTTCCTGAAACTATCTAGGCATATATATGTACATAATATGTACACAGACGTATGTACAGGCATGCATACATGTATAACTTAAGTTGAATGAATGAGAGCATGTTATACATTCTACTGGATGTTTTGCTTATTTTCACTTCCTAATGCCGCCAGAACGGTTTTCTGTATCATTGTTTCTGTCTCAGCACTTTGCAATATTTCATGGTGTAGTTGTACCCTACCATGACTTACTTATTAATAAACATGTATTGATTATTGACTACTTTTAGTTAATTTAGCTAATCTTCTATTGATGGACATTTAGGTTTCTGTTTTTTAATTTTAATTTTTTCCATTTAAAAATATAAATAATATAGTATATCTTTCTACTTAAGGTTGCTTTTATATTTGTATGAGCACATATGTAGCATAATTTTTTTTTTAAAGATTTAATTTATTTATTTGACCGAGAGAGACAGCGAGAGAGGGAACACAAGCAGGGGGAGTGGGAGAGGAAGAAGCAGACTCCCTGCTGAGCAGGGAGCCGGATGCGGGGCTCCATCCCAGGACTCTGGGATCATGACCTGAGCCTAAGGCAGATGCTTAATGACTGAGCCATCCAGGCGCCCCTAATTTTTTTTTTTTTTAAGTTTCCAGAGAGAGAGTGAGAGGGAAAGTGAGCGAGAGTTCAAGCAGGGGGAGCAGCAGACAGGGAGAAGCAGGCTCCCCGCTGAGCTGGGAGCCTGATGTGGGACTCGATCCCAGGATGCTGGGATCATGACCTGAGTGGAAGGCAAACACTTAACCAACTGAGCCACCCAGGTGTCCTGTAGCATAAAAATTTTTAAGTTGAATTGTTGGGTCAAAGGTTATATGCAGCCAAAATTTTAGCAGATTTACCAATTAGGCCTGTAAAGACGTTGTACTAATCAATGTTCCCCCCAAAAGTACATAGCTGTGTCTATTCCTGACTTCACTCTGGCTCCCCATGAGACTGCGCCTGGGTGGCTCGGTCGGTTAAGAGTCTGCCTTCCACTCAGGTCATGATCCCAGGGTCCTGGGATGGAGACCTGAGTTGGGCTCCTCAGCAAGGGAGTCTGCTTCTCCCTCTCCCTCTCCCTCTGCCTCTCCACCCCTCCCCCACCCACGCACTCTATCTCACTCTCTCAAATAAATAAATAAAATCTTAAAAAAAAATGAACTGAAAAGCAAAACGTGACCACTGGTAGATGAGTGGGGCCAAATATTATTTTCTTGGGCTTAGTGACTCCGTATTGCTTTTTTGTGAATCTCTGTTTTTGTACTTTATTTTCCTATTTGCTTATTGATTTCTTACTGCTTTGTAAGAGCTCTTTGTACTGAAGGCAATTAGCCCTTTGTCATATTTTAGACTTTTGTTGACACGAGAAATGTTCACAATATAATGTTAAAAGAAAAAAAAAAAAACCCTAGGACACAAAACTACACATTCCCCATGAATTCAGTTTTAACCGTATGCATTTGTGCTCATGAAGATTCAGTCTTTCCTTTGGGGCCACTGAAGTGTAGGGCTTGGCTTTCTTGGAGATATGCCATGTAACCAATAATACATCTGGGGGAGTGTTTAGGGAGAACAAAACTCATTCATTCAACAAACATTTATTCTATACCAACTGTATAGGCGCTAGCTGGCTGCTGGGGTACACGTACTTTTAAAATATTTAAAAAATTAAAACTTCTGCCCTTTCTTGTGTACATTGTCTGGCGGTCATGCCCTGCGCCCTCCTCATTTAGCACCAGGCTTTTCCTTCCTTGTCCATCTGTGCTGTCCGGCAGCAGGGCTGGGGTTCAGGATGGCTGGCAAGAGGCAGAGTCATGCGCGTCCACCCTGCCCTGAATCACTGGGCCTTTGTGCTCAGGAGAAAGGAGCCTTCACAGCTGCACAGAGGCCGGAAGGATGCTGGTATCTCCTGCCTCCCTTGTGCTTCCTCCGTCACCCTCTCCACGCCCCTTCCTATCTCCAGCATCGCCACTTTGGACCACTCTGAGGCTCCCCTGCCCCACACCACCAGCATCTCTCCTGCCTCTGTTTACCCAGAGGCCTGCTGACCTCCAGCCCTGGACTGTTTTCGTTTTAAAGGGAACCATCAGGTCCTGCTGCTGGTTGTGCACCCATTGCATTTGTTTTCTTATTGTGCACCCAGAGAATGGGCTGTGCCCACAGAGGGCTGCTCTGGTGGGCCGCCTACCTGCTGCTGGGGTGCTCCCATGCTGATGTCCATGCCAGCATCTGCCGCTCCAGCGGTTAGGACTGGGCACCGGCACCTCAGCTTGGAGCCCAGCCTCTAAAGGCCTGCACATGCTGACCCTAAACAGCCCAATTGTGCAGCTGGATGGGACCGAACACTGGGAACGATCCGTGCAGCCCCCAGGCTGTATTTTGGGGTCAGGGCTCTGTCTACAAAAAGCCTCAAACCCACAAGGGGGCTGGGAGGCGGGAAGGCAAAAGGAACTGTATCTACCGACCGTCGCTTCTATGCTGTGCGGCACATGCATTCCCTTGCTACTTAACCTCTCTTGGCCTCAGTTTTGATTTCTGTGAAGTGGGGACAGTAGTGTGCCTGCCTCACAGGGGTGTTGGGAGAGCTCACTGAGATGACGCATGTCTGGAAACAATGAGCACATATTGTTAATAATCTTCAGAGGGCAGGACAGCTCCAGGGGGTGGGAATTACCTGGATTTCCGAGGGTCAAAGGACATGTCACCTGCCACCGTGAGATCCCGGCTGGCCCCATCATGAGTTTTCAGAACCACTTGGGAAATGGGTTAGCAAGACCAGAGGATGTGGAGCCCACGTGGCTGTTCTTCGGTGAAAGGCCCCTGTACTCGACGTTTCTGATCCAAGGCGGCCAGTAAGACGAGGGTTCCAGAAAGGGCAGGCCACGTGGAGAAGAGAGTGGCATTGCCCTCTGGTCCTGAACTCCCCCATCTTCTCCCGCAGGGGACAAGCTGGATGCGGACTACATTGAGAGGTACCTGGGCCATCTCACGCCCGTGCAGGAGAGCTGCCTGATCCAGCTTCGGCACTGGCTGCAGGAGACCCACAAAGGCAAGGTGGGTGCAGAGCTGGGGTCCACCAGAGCATGTTCAATGACAGCCACCCACTTCAGGCCCTGGCGGCGGCAGAAGGGCCAGGCAAATAGGCTGATGTACCATTGCTCAGCAATCCTGGAAACTTCTACTTTGCCTTCTTTTTTCCCCCCTAATTTAAATTTGGTTTAATTAACATATACTGTATTATTAGTTTCAGAGGTAGAATTCAGTGATTTATCAGTTGCATACAACATCCAGTGCTCATTATTTTAAGCCCCCTCCTTAATGCCCATCTCCCAGTGCCCCCATTCCCCCCACCTCCCCTATTTCTCCTTCTTTGTATTATGCATTCTCTCATGTATCCCTAACGCATATGCTGTGCGTACCACTGATTGCGGGCTTTCTTATCCTCTGCACTGTAGACATTTGAGGCTGGACAGTTCTTTATGGCGGTGGGGGGCGCTGTCCTGTGCAGGATGCTGGCCTCACCAGGAGATACCAGGAGCTCTTCTCCCCCAGCTGCGACCACCAAAAATGGCTCTGGACTCCAAGCCCTAACCCATGAATGTCTATCATGCATGTAGGCTCCAAGCATGGACTTGACCTTCAGCTCTGTTGAAGAAGAACTTCGAGCTTGCCCTTCCTTCCTATCCCCTCCCCACGCTGGGCAGGGCAGACACGGGAGTTACTTTCACCTTGGGCTTTGGTTTAACCTATCTGCCCCTGTTTTCTCATCTGTAAAAGGGGGATAATGCTGGCATATGCCATCTGGACTGAATCACAAGGGACAAAGCACGTAAAGAGCCTAGAGTCATGTCTGGCTCAGGTTGAACACTCAGGCAAAGGGAGCTTTCCCTGGGGCTGGGTTCCCCTCGCCTGTTCATATTTGCCTGAGGGAAGGAAGGAAAGCTGGCAGGGTCTTCGGTTGTCCCCTCAGCCTATCGGTTAGACTCTGGGTTCTGTGTGCCAGGAATGCACCTTGAGTCAAGGCAAACAATAAGGAGAGGAGTATTTATTGGCTCATAGACCTATTGAGCGGGGTATATTAATTTTCTAGGGCTGTTGAAAGATAATGCCACAAGCTGAGGGGCTCGAAACAATAGAAACATATTCTCGCAGTTCTGGAGGCCAGAAGTCTGAAATCCAGGCGTGGACAGGGTTGGTTCCTTCTGAAGGCTCTGCAGGGGGATCTGGGCCTCGCCTCCTGGTGCCGGCTGCCAGTGCTCGGCTTGTAGATAAGGTGCTCCAGTCTCTGCCTCCATCATCATCCTGTGGCCTTCTTCCCCCTGTATGTCCTGTGTCTGTGTCCCAGTTCCCCTCCTGGAGTAGGGCCCACCTACGCCAGTGTGACCTCATTTTAGCTAATTACATCAATATAGACTCATTCCCAAATGACGTCCCATTCTGAGGTTTTGGGTGGATACGAATTTTGAAGGGACGTCATTCAGCCTTGCACAGGGGGCCGTCCAACCTTTCTCAGGGATGTCCCAAACAAGGACTCACGTGCTGTCGGCACCCCCGAGCTCTTGTATCTGTTTGCTTCTGCTTCATCCCCGTCAGACTTACTTTCCTGTTGAGCTTGGAGCCATGGCTTCCCGTGGCTTGTAGGCTCACCTTTGGCCACTACAGAGAAAGGGGTTCATGATCCATTCTTCTGATTTAAATTGTCTGTGTGCCCTGATTGGGTTGTGCCACCCCTGAGGCCCTGGGAGTGGAGGGCTGATTGGCAACACCAGCTAAAACCAGGCTTGGTGCTGGAGAGTGGGGAAGAAAAGCAGCTCCCCAAAAGAAAAGAGGTACGAGGGGAGGGAAGAACGTTAGGCAGCCGAAACTCGCAGATTTTCCCTACATCTCACCTCCAGACTGCATCCTGGTTAAGTGTATGGCCCTCTTCCCAGCTAAGTATTTTGCAGACAAGACAGGAGACTCCCTCTCCATAATTTTGTCCACTGGGTTAGGGAATACCGTTCTACGGGCTTTCTCCTTCTCTCAGATTCCCAAAGATGAGCACATCCTCCGGTTCCTGCGGGCCCGTGACTTCCACCTGGACAAGGCCCGGGAGATGCTGTGCCAGTCCTTGAGCTGGAGGAAGCAGCACCAGGTGGATCTCCTTCTCCAGACGTGGTGCCCCCCTGCCCTTCTGGAGGAATTCTACGCAGGGGGCTGGCACTACCAGGACATAGGTGCGTCCCTTTACCTCCATAATGCAGAGCGCACACTATGGTCACTGCCAAAGGTGCTTGGACGTTGGCCTCTTATTATTTTTCCTTTCGACTCTTCTGGGCATCTGGAGATGCCCTCGGGGTTCACCCAGCTGTGAGATAAGTAGGGCCAGACTAGACATTTGGGGCTGGAAGCACTGCTTCTCACGCAGGGGCAGCATTAGCCCGCCCTCGTCTTTGATCCTTGGGAGCCCACACATGATGGCGGCATGAGTTTGCATGAGTGCCCGGGAGCTGCCAAAGCAAATTAAGACGCTGGGCAGCTTAAGGCCATAGAGATGTGTCTTCTCACAGTTCTGAAGACCGAAGCCCAAACTCAAGGTGTGAGCGGGGCCATGCTCCCTGCAGTTTCTCTAGGGGACAGGCTCTCCCTGCCTCCTCCAGCTCCTGGGGGCTCCCGGTGTTCCTTGGTTTGTGGTCATGTCACCCCAGTCTCTGCCTGTCTTCACATAGCTACCCTTTGGGTGTCTCTCTGTGTCCTCTCCTCCTCTTATAAAGACCCCAGATCATTGGGTTTAAGGGCCACACTGATCCAGATCCAGCAGGATTTCCTCTGGAGGTCCTTCACTAATTTCATCCGCAGTCTATCTCCAAATAAGGTCACATCCAGAGGTTCTCGGTGCACGTGAATTTTTGGAGGACACAGTCCCACCCACTACAAATAACTTCTCTGTTTCTCACCACGCTGCCCTGGATGCCAGTGCCCATTATTCTTTTCAATGCCCTTCATGTAAAAATTCATATATATCGATTAGGGTGAGCACTTGATTTTCCTGAAGAACTGGTTGGAGCACTTTATTTTAATATGCAGTCAATCCTCATTATTCATGGATTCCATATTTGTGAATTTGCCTACTCACCCAAATTTATTTGTAACCCCCAAATCAATACTCAGGGTGCTTCTGCAGTCAATTAGGACCACGGTCAGAGCGGTAAAAAATTAGCTGTCTGACCTGCATGCCCCCAGGATGTCCTTTTTGTTTCAGCTCTCATACTGTTAACAAGAGTCCTTTTTAAAGTCCACTTTGTACTTTTTTTTCCCTTTTAGCAGTTTTGTGCTCTGTGTATGTGATTTTTGCTGTTTAAAGGCAAAGTGTGAAAGTGCTGGCTAGTGTTCCCGACCACAAGAAGGCTGTGATGTGCCTCACAGAGAAAATAAGATAAGCTTCTTAAGGCTTGAGTGCGGTGCCGCCGGCCATGAGTTCGATGTTGATGAATCAACAATTTATACCCAATCAGATGTCCTTAATGAGGGCGCCTGGGTGGCTCAGTTGGTTGAGTGACTGCCTTCGGCTCAGGTCATGATCCTGGAGTCCCAGGATCGAGTCCTGCATCAGGCTTCCGGTCTGCTTCTCCCTCTGACCTTCCCCCTCTCAGACTTGCTCTCATTCTCTCTCTCTCTCTCAACTAAATGAATAAAATCTTAAAAAAAAAAAAAAAAAAAAAAGGATGTCCTTAATGAGTACGGCCTCTGAGGCTAGAGCACCCGAATTCAAGAAATTCAGGACAAGGTTACATATCGATCGGTTAACAAAAAATGTAATGTCTCAAGGCTCCCAGGGACCTTACCCCATATTATTCCTCAAAGGGATGCTTCATTGTTCCCTAACTCAGTGTTCAAGGTGACTTTACAAAACATCACAACCATGAATAACAAGAATCGACTGTATTCGTGCATGCTTCCTTATTTTTCCTATTCGCTTTGGTTGACAGAAAGCCAAGAGCCAACATTATCCCCTCTCTCCATATTCCTTCCTAACATGGTTCATCTCTTCTTTTTAAAAAAGCTTTAAAATAAACGTTTAACTTTAGGACAGGTGTGCAGAAAAGTTGCTGCCGTCGTAGAGGGAGTTGCCACGTGTCCCTTACCCAGTTTCCTGTGTGATGTCAATCCGTGTCTTTGACCCTTAGACACTTTGCTTCTTTGGCCATAACTGGTCTCAGCCCCTCTTGGGAGCAGGCAGAACATTTGTGAATCAATGGACAGGTGGGGTGGGCTGGGCTGGGTCACAGCGTAGCATCGCCTCCTCCAAGGAGAAGTGTGGACCTGCCTTCTCCCTCGCAGCCCTGAAATAATGTCCCTTCTCTTTGCTCGGCCTCCCGCGCCTACAAAGATGGCCGCCCCCTCTATATCCTGCGCCTGGGCCACATGGACACCAAAGGCTTGATGAAGGCCGTGGGGGAGGAGGCGCTGCTGAAGCACGTGAGTCGGGGTCCCCACTCCCTGGATCACAGCGCTGCCTGCGGGTAGAGGAGCCATGTGAACGTTTGCCAGCACATTCTCTACTTCCCAGGTGCTTTCCGTCAACGAGGAAGGACAGAAGCGATGCGAAGGGAACACAAAGCAGTTTGGCCGTCCCATCAGGCAAGAACCCCAGCCAGGAGCCAATTCCCCCGAGATAGTAAAAACAGCCAAGGTTTCTGGGGCATAGACGCTGGGCCAGGAAGCATGCTAGGTATTTTACAGAAATGTCGTCTCTTCATTCTTACAACGATCCTGTGAGGCAGGGACTGTTACTGTCCCTGTTCTTTGTGGAGGGGGAAACTGAGGCTAGGAGGGGCGATGCTCATCCAAGGTTGTTGCTAAATTGCTAAGTGGCAGAGCCGAGCTTTGAACCTGTTCCTGTCTGCCTCAGGCTCAAGGACGTGGTCCCCTGTGCCACCACACTCCCTGGATCTTGGTTTGTGGGGCCAGCTCTGCTCCCCCACCAAGTGCCACCTTGACTCTGTCTCCCAGGCAGGTGGACTCGCAGTTGTCACGGCACATCCAGGAACCACCGTCCCTCTCTGACTTCCTCGAACTCAGTTTCCCACCTGAGTACTTTAGAGTGGCACTGAACCTTTCTGAACAATAGCTTGCAAGTCTGTAATGTGGGAATAATATCACCAGTCCCAGAGTTTCTTTATGTATCATCAAAAACAATGACTGTTGAGGGGTAATACTTACTCTGCAGCACGTGCTCTCCGAAGTCCCTGAATCACGTTGTCCTTCTTACAGCCTAGGGGGGAGGGGCAGGCTGCACCTGCTATTGTGGCTTTTTATGCTGACGTAGCCCGATCTCTGGGAAAATTAAGTTCCATTGTTGTCTGGAGCTTTCCTAAGGGGACATACATTGGTTGGGGTGAGAAATCGATCCATCAGGGTCCTGCTCAGAAATGGAATTCACCTGAGATGGCTCAGATGACAGGGTCTCATGAGGGACTCCTTGCAGGGGTGCGGGCTGGATGAAGGGGACGAAGGCAGGATGGAGAGGCTCCTGGGGACTAGCCGCTGCGGTAAAACAGTCATTTCCCTAAGGAATTAGTACCAATGAAATGGAGGCACAGAGAGGTCAAGGAACTTGGCCAAGGCCACACAGCAGGCGGCAGAGCTGGCCTTTGAATCCAGGCCATCTGGCTCTGGAGTGTGGGCTCTTGGCAGTCAGCACCTTTCCAACAATTGGTCCGTCCCCACAGAGCGCTTTACACATACTATCTCATTTAATCCTAACAACTGCTCGAGAAGGGGACTCTTACTGTCACGGCCACTGTCTTGATGAGGAAGTTGCCCACGTCACACAGCTCTCGGGGGTGGAGGTGACACTTGAATTCAGATGCCTAGCCTCAGAGGCCATGCACTGAACTTCTCACCATGTGGCCTCCCCACCCGAGGTCAGGGAGGGTAGGGTCCACGAGAGTGTCTGGCCCTCTGCTCCCAGCCCTGCCTTCCTGAGCCTCTCCATCCCTTCCCATCTGCCAGCCCGCGAGACTCCCTGCAGTGTCAGGGGCCCTGGGAGGTGGCCAAGCAAGCTAGAGTGAGTGGCCCGTCTCTGCCGCAGCTCCTGGACCTGCCTGGTGGACCTGGAGGGTCTCAACATGCGTCACCTGTGGCGGCCGGGGGTGAAGGCCCTGCTGCGGATGATCGAGGTGGTGGAGGACAATTACCCCGAGACCCTGGGCCGGCTGCTCATTGTGCGAGCCCCTCGAGTCTTCCCGGTGCTCTGGACGCTGGTGAGAGCAGGGTGGAGATGGCTGAGACGGGGGAGGGGGAGGTTTCCCTCTGCCTGCTTGTTCCTGTTCATTTCTTCTAAGTCCCAGCTTTATTGAGCTAGAACTCATGCACCATAAGGTTTACCCTCTCGAAGTGCCGAATTCGGTGGTTTTTAGTAGGTTCACGGAGTTGTGCAACCATCCCACCATTTACTTCCAGAATATTATCCACACCCCAAAAGGAAGCCCCATAGCCATCAGCAGCCCCGCTCCGCCCCACCCGCTCCCCAGCTCCCGGCAGCCGTCAGTCTGTTTTCCATCTCTACCGATTTGCCTACTCTCGATATTTCCCAGGAGTGGGGTCACACACAGTACGAGGCTTTTCACATCTGATTATTCTCACTGAGCATGATGATCTCAGGCCTGGAGGCAGGATTGTACTTGATGCTTTTGAGAAACTGGAAACGCAGTCCAGAACGGTTGGAGCAAAAAGGAGAAAAAGGGCCAGTGGCCCTGGCAGAGGCTGGGAAAATGCTCAGAGACCAGTGCCTGCCAAGGCCAGGCTGTGGTGAAGGTGGACTTTGCCCCAGGGCAGAAGGGAGCCACGGAGGATTGTCAACGGGAGAGGATGTGAGCAGACTTCTGGGCAGAACGTTCTCTGGCTCCTGTGGCTATTTCAAGGCTCTGCTGGGGCTGGGCCGGGAAGCAGGAGCTGTAGGAGGGAACGAGCAGGACTGGCTCCTGAAGCTTTTTACCTTGAAATATCCGAGTCTTTGTGAAAATGAAGCAACCTTGCTGTTTGGAGACCTCTAAGAAGATATATATTGGGTGGTAGTGGGAGCCAGTCATTTAGGGTTCTGGCCAGAAGTGGGATTCACCCCAATGGCTGAATGGGGACGTAACCCAAAAGAATTCAGAGGTATGGGCAGGATGGAGAGCCCCCAGGGCTAGCCCCTGCAGTGAGCCCTGACCACCCCTGGGGGCTGGAGGGACAAGCAGGGGGGACATTGTTACCAAACCCCAAGAGAGCTGGAATGGGGTGGGGGTGTGCAGGGCACTGAGGTGGGAGGGAGTGGGAAGAAGTGCCCTGGCCTCTTTCTCTTGTTCCCACTTCCCATCTCCTGCTGCTGCCCCCCATCCCCACCCAGTGGCCACACCAGATGGAAGCCAGTGGCATGGAGCCAAGTTGTCGAGGCCTACAGGGGACCGCTTCCCGGGGTGGAGGCTGAAGGAGAGTGACCACACAGGTGGGATTCCCAGTTCCCTGTCGATCTGTTGCCTGTGGCATTCCTTGCTGAATTGGCTTGTGCCCTGACAATATCAAGTCCTTCCTTCCTGTCCCAACTATGCATCTCGTCAGGTACCACACCAGCATTGGGTGGGGGGGGGTGCCATGAAAAACAATGGATTGACACGCAGCTTAGAGTTCAGTGTTGAACTACTTTCTATCTGGGGTCAATAAAACAGCATCATCCACACAGTGGCGTATTATGCAGCCATAAAAAGGAATGAGGCGTGACCCGGGCTACAACGTGGATAAACCGAGAAACCATGATGCTGAGCGAGAGAAGCCAGACACAAAAGGCCACGTGTCGTGTGCTTCCATTTCTATGAGGAACAGGCAAATCCACAGAGAGAAAGCAGATTGGTGGTTGCCAGGGGCTGAGCGAGGGGTGAGGGCTGCTGATGTGTATGAATGTGCGAGAGGAATGGGGTTCCCTTTTGGGGTGATGACAGGAAAGCAGTAGTTATACGACATAGTGAATGACCTAAAAGCCACTGAACTGTTCACTTTAAAGTGGTTAATTCTGGGGTACCTGGCCAGCTCAGTCAGAAGAGCATGCGACGTTGGGGCTCCTGGGTGGCTCAGTCAGTTGAGCATCTGACTTCAGCTCGGGTCATGATCTCGGGGTCCTGGGGATGAGCCCCGTGTCGGGCTCACTGCTCATCGGGGAGTCTGCTTCTCCTTCCTCTGCCTTGCTCTCCAGTCATGCATGTGCACTCTTGCTCTCTCTCTCTCTCCAATAAATAAATAAATCTAAAAAAAAAAAAAAAAAAAAAGAACAGAAGATCATGTGATGCTTGATCTCAGGGTCCTAAGTTTGAGTCCCACACTGGGTGTAGAGATTACTTAAATAATAAAAACTTTAAAAAATCCATGAAATAAGATGGCTAATTCTTTGTGATGTGAATTACATCTCCACATAAAACAAACAAACAAAAACCCTGTTCCATCTTGTCTCCTCTCCCCCACTTCAGATCAGCCCCTTCATTAATGAGAACACCAGGCAGAAGTTCCTCATCTACAGCGGCAGCAATTACCAGGGCCCTGGAGGCCTGGTGGACTACCTGGATAAAGAAGTGATCCCCGACTTCCTCGGGGGAGAGTGTGTGGTGAGTGTGCGACTGCAGGCCTGGGCTGTGGCCCCGGGAGGAGACAGAAGTTGCTGGGGTGGGGCTGCAGAGGTCCAAGGAGGCTGGAGTGGGGGTCCTCCATTGTGTGGGTGGGTGCTGGTACCTGGAGAGGTCATGCTTTCTCTTTTTTTTGGGGGGGGGCAGGGCTTGTTTTCAAAGCTGCCCCAAGGAGAGGTGAGTTTTCTCCAAAGGAAGCGCCTTACCTTGGTTTTTTCAAACGTAGTGATCCAGATTAAAGTTTCCGGAAGCCCAGAGACCAGGCCAAAGGTTTTTACCTTGGTATTCCCCATTCAATATGTTGCTAGGCAGCAGTCAGAGTTTACCTGCTGACTTTGCGCCCTCTGCTGCCAGGAGAGGTGACTCAAACATCCCAGTGGTCCGGAACCTGGAGCTGGTGTACCCAAAGGGATTTATTCCCAACCCACAGCCCCACGGAGTGGGAAGATGGGCCAACTGCTTCAAGGGGAAGCAGCCACAGACCCTTTCTACTGCCTCCCCCTGGGGGTGAGACGACACAGAAAGGGGTGACCCCGGGTCACAACGGTCTTATCTCATCTGGCCGTGGGAAGGCAGGCCCTTCTCCTTTCTCTAACAGAATACCAGACTCCGAGCTTACCTGATTTCTGAGTTTAAAAGAGGCATTTCCTAGGAATTCTGCCAAACTTGCCCATTTTTTCCACTTGTTGAGATACGCACGCATGATTTATGTTTAGCAAATGGGCCTGTGAGACCAGCATGCTCAAAGAGACATGAGCCTGGGGGGCCTGATAAACAGGGGTTTGTGCCCAGGCTCAGGCACTTTCTGCTGTGTGATCTTGGGCAAGTGGCCTGACTTCTCTGAGCTTCCATTTTCCTCCTCTGTGAAACAGAGAGAATAATAGCTCCTACTGCATTGTGGTTCTGGAGAGTAAATGAGGTCCCGGAAGCCCTGTACCCTACTCACTAAGGGGTCACTGTGACAAGTCCAATTTCAGGGGTCACAGAGCACTCTTCTGTGGGTCAGCCGGGCCTGCCACCTTTGTCTTTGTCCCCCAGTGTAATGTCCCTGAAGGAGGGCTGGTCCCCAAGTCCCTCTATCTGACGGAGGAGGAGCAGGAGCACACGGACCAGCTGCGGCAGTGGAGGGACACCTACCAGTCGGCCAGCGTGCTCCGAGGGGCCCCCCATGAGGTGCTGGAACCTGGCCTGGGAGGGTCCCGCTGGGCTGGGGTGTTGTCTTAGGCCAGGGTCCCCTGAAGCAGAGCCAGAGGCCAGGGTTCTTGTGCCAGCGATCTGCTGAGGCTGAGCCCTCAGGAGAAACCTGTAAGGAGAGGTGGGGCAGGGTGGGCGTGGGGACAGAGGTCAGCACAGGGGCGGTGCAGCCAAGTCTCGCCCAGCCTGATCTGAGGGGGGCACTGGGCTGTGCAGAGCACCACAGATGGACAGGCCTTTTGTACTCTCCTGTCAGTCGTTGGCTGTGGGTCACCCGCCCCGCCACAGGGTGGGACCTCCCAGCCGCTTCAGATAGAGGCAGGTGCATCTCCCCAGAGCAGTTCTTAGACAGTGGAGGCTGGGGGCCTCAGCAGCCCATCCTCCCCCCAGTCACAGTGGGGGCTGGAGACCCAGGTGGGCACCCCACAGCACCTACGGCCGCTGATCCCCCCATCCCAGCGCCCCACTGCGGGTGGGATTCCAGACAGGACTCTCAGACTCTGAACCCCACCCTCCATGCAGGTTGCGGTGGAGATTCTGGAGGGGGAATCAGTCATCACCTGGGACTTTGACATCCTGAGAGGAGACGTGGTCTTCAGCCTGTACCACAGCAAGCAGATGCCCCAGCCCGGCCCCCAGGAGCCTGGGGCCAGGGTTGGCGGGCAGCTGATGGACAAAGGCTGGGTCCTGGGTGTGGATTACAGCCGTGTCGAAGCCCCTCTTGTCTGCCGGGAAGGGGAGAGCATCCAGGTTTGAGCTCCTTTGTGCATTTACTTGTTCATCGTACAGGATTGAGTGTTTGCTGTGTGCTGGGGTTCTGGCCCTTGACCTCAGGGACCCTGTAGGACAGTCAGGGAGAAAGAACTGGGCAGATCCAGGACTTTGGGGACCCCAGGACCCCAGCCTCAGAATCCCCTGGGACTCTCGTCAAAGACGCAGACCGCCGGGCCGCATGCCAGGGGCGTAACTCAGAACCTCTGGGCACGAGGCCTGGACTCAGCATCCCTCACCCCCTCCCAGTGATTTCGGATATGTTAGTTTCAGAACCTCCGCAGCAGAGACGCTCTAATTCTGGGGACAGAACTCAGATGCGTCTTGGAACATGGACTCCCACTGCTACTCACATGCTGCTGGGGGCCAGTGCTCGCAAGTCTCAGACCCCCGGCCCCACTGACTCGCTCACCCCGCACAAACAGGCTGTGGTGGGCATGGCAGATCTCACCCGGGGCCCCTGAGCAGCAGGCTGTCTTGAACCTCCCACACCAGCACCCCTAGCCCCCCCGAAGCTGTAACAACGAAGCCCTCCGTTCTCACCGTCCAGGCCCTCCCCTCACTCTAACCAACCTGCCAGCTCCCTGCTCAAATCCCTCCTGGGGCAGCAGAACAGAAGCCCAACAAAATCCAGGCGTTTAACCACCTGCACCTGTTCTCCTGCAACCGGAGCCCCACCCCAGGCCTCCACTCCCACCGGATCAGAGGGAGGCTCTCAGCCCCCACAGATGGGGGGTAACCGCGGAGGGGTCAAGGATGACTTCAGGAGGCCCTGCAGGTGGATTGGTTTGGCGAGGGGCTCCCGTCCGTCCCCACGTGGGCCAGAGCCTCAGGCAGGCCTGCTGTGTTTCAGGGCTCCCACGTGACCCGGTGGCCTGGCATCTACCTGCTCCAGTGGCAAATGCACAGCCCTCCCGGCAATGTGGCCTGCAGCCTCCCAGGTGTGGAGGACGTCTTGACGGCCCTGCACAGCCCGGGTCCCAAGTGCAAACTCCTCTACTACTACGAGGTGCTGGCATCTGAGGACTTCAGGTAGGAGGGGCTGGAGCAGGGAGCCTGGGCAGGAAGGGCCCCCCCCCCCCCACTCCCCTCCAGGCCAGGCCCATAGCACTTCTGAGGCTCCTTCCTTCTGGACTGGGGGGCATTGGATTCATCTCCCCTACTTGCTTGTGAGCTTATCCAGGGGTGGGGCCCCAGAATTGGTATTGTTAAAATTCGCCAGCGGTTCAGCACCTACACGAGCAATCGGATCCAACACTATGTCCAAATGCTGCTTCAGCTGCAGAACCTCCCCTTCAAATGAAACTCTGGACAGAAGCCCCACATACCAGATTGATGGCTGGGGGAAGGGGAGCCCAAACCCCTCCTATTTGGACCTCTTCTCACTCCTAGAAACCCATAAAACAGGGTTTGCACTATTCTAGAACATTCTAGAATAATGTTGCTTTCCGAGAGTGCAGTGGTTAAGACCTCCAGCGCTTCCAGGTTGCTGTGTGACCTCAGGCAAGTCACTTAAGCTGTCTGAGCCTCAGCCTCTCCACCTGTTAAACAGGGACTGCTGAAACCCCCACATCCTGGGGTTGTTCACAGGAAGAAATGGTTGGCTGAAGCCTGCCCCTCCCTGAGGCATACAGTAAGCACTTATTAGCAAAAATGAAGCAGAGCTTGAGGAGATGGAGCTGGCAGTTTCTTCATGGCTTTACATTTTATCTTTTAAAAACAAATGTGATTTAGCTTCCTGCTTCATGACATATCTCTGTTAGTTTCCTTCTTTTTCTTTTTTTTTTTTTTAAGTAGGCTCCACACCCAGCGTGGAAGCCCACATGGGGCTTGAACTCACGACCCTGAGATCCAGACCTTAGCTGAGATCCAGAGTTGGACGCTTAACCCACTGAGCCACCAAGAGCCCCTCTGTTCGTTTCCTTCTAAAATTAATGCTTTCTATTCTTTACCGTGGGGTCAAATCGAGGCTCCAGGAGGGTGTGCATCTGTATCCATATGCCAGGTGCAGCTCCCAGTACCTTAAGGCCACATGCAGCCCAGGGTGAGAGATCCTGGGCCAGTGTCTTTACTCCAGGGAGAGCTCCACGGCATGGGAGGGCTGGTGATTTCCTCTTTGGGAAGCAGCTTGTTTTGGGCACGGGCCGCCGGCCAGTGCAGGGGACGACACCATTGACACGAGCATCAGGGGGGTTGCTGCCTCCAGGAGGGCAGGTGGAGGCTGAAGGGTGGGCCAGATGCTGCTTGCCAGCCTGTCTGGTCTGGTCCATGTGGGGGAAGCTTGCAGCCCTGACCCTCAACAGCTTAGAGAACCAGGTCAAGGGCTCGTTCCTGGCTGTCCTCACTACGCAGGCGTTGGGCTGGACCCTGGGGGACCAGACACACAGGGTCTGCCATCATGGAGCAGGAGGCCACATGGTCACACGTGTACGTAATTATGAAGAGCAGTGGATGCCATGAAGGTATTCCAGCCTGGGTCCTTGCCCAAGGTCACAGAGCTAGGAGGTGCTGAAGGTCTCAGCACAGGCTGTTAGAGCACAGGACAAGGGGCCTGGCCCAGGGTGGGCAGGGGGTATGGGGGAGGTACCTGCGGAGTGACATTGGAATTGAGACCTAGGCGGTGTGCACACGGTCACCTGGGGAGGGGTGGGGAAGGTGTCTTCAGAATGCAGACGGCGGCTCTGGGGCAGGGGAGAGGCTTCAGCTCTAACGAGCTACAGGACCACACTTCCAGCAGCCAGGCCCTAAAGCTGCACCAACCCACCAGGTAGCTACTAGCCACATGTAGCAATTTAAACTTAGCTATTACAACTAAAGAAAAATAAAAAAATCAGCTCCTCAGCCGCACGACCCGCATTGTGAGTGCCCATAGCAGAGATAGGATGCGCAGTTATCACAGCAGGTTGTCCTGGACAGTGCTGCTCTGAAGTCTGGAGCAGGAGTAAACTAGACAAAGTTAACAGGTGGGAGAGACCCGGCACAGGTTCCAAGACAGGGAAAGGCAAGTTTCAGAGAAGCTGAAAGGAGGCTGCAGGGGTGGGGTGGGGTGGGGTGAGGCTAGAGATAGGGCTGGGGACTGCCTAGGCTGTGGGGCCATGCTAGATCCCCAGCTCATGGAAGCCCCTGGATGGTGTGTGGGAGGCTGGGATCTTTGGGGGTGGGGCAGGAAAAATGGGTGGAGCCTCGTTTCTCATCACCAGTTCACTTGCTTTTCCCTCTGCACTTGCCTTCTGTGCCTGGGGTGGTTACCAGCCTTGTGGAATGAGCCCTGGGGCCTCATTTGCAGCATCACCAGCTTTTCCAGTGCTGTGCGGGGGCCCCAGGGCTGTGTCACCACCAGAAGGTAATGTGCGTGCGATGCCCTTCCTCCCCAGAGGCTCCATGTCCAGCCTGGAATCCTGCACCAGCGGCTTCTCCCAGCTCAGTGCCGCCACCTCCTCCTCTTCTGGTCAGTCCCACAGCAGCCCCCTGGTCTCCAGATAGCTGGGACTGAGCCCTGTGGGGCAGCCCGCTTGCCTCCCCCATCTGCAAGTGTCCCACGGGGTCTGGGACCATGGGGGCTGCAGCCCTGGGTCTGGACATTGACTAAGTTGGGGCATCTGGAGCCAATGGCAATGATCCAGCTCATGCATTCTCAAGGATACAAGGATGGAATGATCTTCTTTGGGCTTCACGTAAGGAAAAGCCAAGGAGTGGGTGGGTCACCTCTGGGTCTGCCTGGTCTAGGACCTCAGGGATGTCATCAGGCTCAGCATCCCCTCCCCACCTCTGGCTCTACTTTCCCGGGGCAGCCTCCTTCTCAGGTGCCCTCCCCACCAGGGGACCCCATCACCATTAGGGTCCCTCCCTCCCCCCAGCTCAGCTGCAGAAGAGAACCTCTGTCTCCCAAAGTTCCATCCAAGCCCCCAGAACGGAGTCTAATCAGCCTGGCTGGGTCCCACACTGGTCCCGAAACCAATCACAGTTGTGAGGGGACCAGAGAACACTGATGGGCCAATGGGGTCCTGTGTCTGATCTGAACCAATCACCATACGGAGATGCGGTTTCAGTGATTGGTCCACCTGGACCAATGCCTGTTCTTGAAGCCAACCACCTGGTTTGAAAAGCATCAGGCAGTTGCCTCTAGGAATACTGGGGTACCCCACAGGAAGAAGAGGGAAAGAATGCTGGGTTGGCAGAAATGACTGTTCTCACATCTGACTCCATCGCAATGCCCTGTGTCCCGAGACATGCATGGTGAGCAGATATATGAGTTACAGGCTCCACTTTCTGTGAGGAGCAGCCCACCTGAACCTGAAACTCATTTTCCCAGCACTTGGCCCGGAACTCAACCTGACCACCACTGACTCGAGGAGGGTGGAGAGGCCCAGGTAGGGATGAAGTGTCTCTGGCTGTCTTTAACCTCCCCTGGAGGTCCTTTTCTTTCCTTGGAGCTGTTTAATTATGACTTTTTTGGTTGTAAGTCACAGAGACCCACACAAAAGGGTAACCAGTCATGATCACATGCAACTGGCCAGTCCAGGAGTTCTTGCTTCAGGTAAGGCTGGATCCAGGATCTCAACATGGCACCAGGACTCCCCTGTGGGGAGGAGGAGGTTGTGACTTTGTTATGTCCACCCTAGGGCAAACCTGGCCCCTGGAACCAGCTTCAACATTAACGAACTTTCCCTGAGTTCCTGCATGGAAAAGTTTTGGGTATCCTTGGGGCTTGAGGACACTCCTCCTTTCCCTTCTGGGGCTTCCAAAAAGGCAACAAGTCAGAGGTTACTAATTGGCAGCCTGAAGACTGACCTGACTTTTGGTTTTGCTTAAGAGGGATTTAAAAATTGGGGCATTTTACACAGAAATCCAGCTGTCCAGCTTTCCTTAGGCATTTGTGACTGTTGGCAAAATGGGGGCCACTATTACCATGTAAAGGCAATACAACTGTGTCCCTTGATGGGGCCACCCTAGTCCTCACCCCTCTGTAAACCTAGTCCATGTCACTCACTCACATTATCTGCCTGGGAGGGACCTCACAGATATGACTCCATCAACAGCTGGGGGCCAATCTGGGGCCAGATGGCTCAGTGGTACTCTTCTCTTGTAGCCTTCCTTACAGCTGGGGGTCATCTCTGGTCAACACCCAGAGTCACTGGGCCTTGCCTGAGGGGTAGGCTTGCAACCACGGGGTTGATGCTTCCATGTGGTCTCAGCATGATGGAGCAAGAAGACCAGGGACTTCCTTGCATACCGACCGGCCTCACCCCCAAACCTGGAGCAGAGAGAAGGAGCTGCCTTCTAAGAGATGTCCTTCTCCCTGCAGGGAGGGAGTCTCATCCACCTCTGTTTGCTCCTCAGGTATAGGAACAAAACCCAAAACTGCACATGAGGGAGAGTAAGGGGGAAACAGGGGACGTTCTCAAAACTAGTTGCTCCCATGTCACCAGGCATTTAGCACTGAGGAATTTGAGATATTTCCACTAGTCTTTAGATGAGTTTCTCACCTGCCTCTAAAACCGAGGTATGCTCTAGAAGCATTCTGGGCTAAGCGGCCCTAGCACTCCGCATACATTAATCGTTTAGGACTAGCACCAGCGAAGGATGGAGAAGCCTTTCCTCGACTTGGGGTTATACTTGGCTTGAGAACTGGAACCTGGATCTCCTGTGACCTGTCCAGCCCAGACAAAAGGGATGAGCCCCAGGCCCTCTCAGCTCTCTTCTTGAGAGCTCATTCTTTCTTCTATGAGGAAGCTCCAGCTCAAATTGGCTTAAGCAACAAAGGGAATTCCCTGAGTCCTGTAACTGAGATGGGTAAGGGCTTCCTTGCTTCAGGTATGGCTGGATCCAGGAGCGCAGTGTCCTCAGGCTAATGTGCTCATCCTCCCAACCTCACCCAGGCCTCCTAGCTCTATATCTTTTCTCACGCTGGTCTCATCCTCTCCTCCACCTGGTGGGAAGGGTGGCTGCCAGCAGCTCCAGGCCTACAACCACAGGGTTCACAGTCTCTAAGGCTGAGAGAATTCTCTGTCTTAAACCCCACAGAAGGCTCTACCTGGCCCTATTTGAGTCGAGTGCTCACTCCTACAGATGTATTGGCCAAGGAGCTGCAGGTCCCGTGACTGCCATTTTCTCCAGAAGCAGCAGTGGGATAGGAGAGAGCAGATCACCCCAGGACAAGGAAAGCTGGGCCACAGAAGCAGCAGACAGCCATGGTAGCATTTGCTGCAGTCCCCTTCCCTTGCTGGAGGTCTCTGGGGTCCAAGCTGGAGCTTCATCAATCAATAGGTCTTCCCTACTGTTGGGAGGCATGAAATTAAAAATCCAAGGGCTGCCAAGTTCCTGGCTTCTGTATTTCCCTAGACCCCAAGGTTAGAAGCTCCTTGGCTTAGTTTCTTTCTCCCTCTCGTTCATTAATCTGTTGTGACCAGGACAGAAACAACCCACTAGCATAAGGATCCTGCCCACGCACTGTGTTTAGGAGCTTGGGTCTTAAAATTTAGATGGGGCGGAGTTCAAACTCCAGCCTTCTTCTCACTAGCTGTGTAACCTCTAGCAGGTGACTTAACCCCCCTGTGCCTCAGTTTCCTCATCTGTAAAATGGGGATGTGCCTACCTCATTCACTGGGTTGTCGTGGGACGAGTGAGAGCAGCTGTAGAGTCCACAACCCCAGTGCCCAGCACACAGAAAGCACACGATAAACGTCAGAGGTTACCCTGATGATTTACGGCTTCTCAACCAAACACTCCAGACTCCTTCCTGAGGAGGCCCGCCTGTCACTGTTTCTCCTGAGACAGAAGGCTCATCTGGAGGAAAGTGGGTGTCGGGATATAATTTCCCTCTTATTTTCCTGTTTAGCAACTGCTTGCGTTTTCTGAGCAAATCCACTAAATCTGGAAGAGCATCATTCGGAGTAGTATTTCCCCCGACTGGCTAGAGAATGTTCTCTCCACAGGCTGAAATATGGGGCTTCTGAGAACTTCCCCCACACACACCCTGCACTCTGGAATTGCTCCTCCTGTAAAACGAAATGTTCAACGAGAACGCTTTAATTCTGTTCCAGACACTCTATTTCAGCCAATAAAACACAATGTTCCTTGTTTGCCTGATCATTTGCTCCAACCAAAAGCATTAAACGTTTTCGATTTGGGTATACCTCAATTGTCTACCTCCTAAAGCCCTGGCGGTTTCCCTGGGCTTGTTCAAAAGTTACTCTGCTATTGTTTATAAGACTCAAAAGCATTTTCACCAGGGGTGGTATCACCCTCAAGGGGTTGCGAGTTGGTTCCTGGGGGAAAGGGAGCACATAAAAAAAATCATATTTTTACATATAAAGTGCAGGTATACGGTAGAGTTCTCTAGGGCTGCTGTAACAAATTCCCACAAACCGGGTTAGCCTAAAACAACAGGAATGGATTCCCTCACAGTGCTGGGGGCCAGAAGTCTGAGATCAAGGCGTTTGTAGGTGTCCCCTCCTAACACTAGGGGAGGATCCTTCCTACCTCTTGGAGCTTCTGGAGTCTCCGGAATGCCTTGGCTTGTGGCTGCATCGCTCCCGTTGTGCTTGTCTCCACATGGCTTCTCTGTGTGTCTCCTGTCTTGTAAAGACACCAGGCACTGGATTTAGGGTTTACTCTAAATCTAGCATGATTTCAGCTTCAGATCCTTAACTAATTACAGCTGCAAAAAGACTACTTTCAAAGAAAGTCACATTCGAAGGTTCTGTGTGGACGTTTATTCCGGGGGGCGGGGGAAAGACGCTATTCAAACCATTGCATAAGCATAAGGTGCATACGCAGATGTTTGTGTAATTTATCAGTGGTCTTAAATGCAGATCCCCAGGCCCACTCAGCACTGCCGACCTGGAATCTCGAGGGTACATTTCTGGATTCTCTTTGCCAGGTATCCAGGTGAAGGTGAGGGCCCCGGCATCTATCTTTCTGGGCCACTCTGCCCTGTTCCCTGGGGGTTTGACCTAAGTCCTAGTGTTAAGTCCAAGGACAGCCATAGTCCTGAGGTTGGGGGTTGGGTGGGGGTCCTGTCCAGGGACACCAGCTGTCCTTCCCGCAAACTTCCTTGGGACATGGAGCAGGGGTGCTGGCTGCCACGCACATCATGGGGTTCTGAAAAAGCTCTCTTGTTTTGGAGCAGGAGGCCAAGGACTGTCACTGGGGGGAGCAGAGGAAGTGTAGTTCTTTAGTGGGACTTCTCTGGGGCACTCTGTCTATACTGGCTTCGGTTACCCAGCCCCACCCAACACACCCAACTGAGGGA
This sequence comes from Nasua narica, assembly GCA_028533885.1. Lineage (NCBI taxonomy): Eukaryota > Metazoa > Chordata > Mammalia > Carnivora > Procyonidae > Nasua > Nasua narica. Next base: position 3,689,104 of record CM052805.1, read on the forward strand.
GAGGAAGCAGCCCTTGCCTGCTTTGGTACGGTGCATGCATTCATTCTCTGAGACTTTGCCACGGATTTCTCTGCAACTGTGGGTAAGAGCTCTCCAAAGACCAGCCAGCTGACTTCTGCATGTGGTGAAAGACAGAGGTCCCTGGGGCAGGACAGCTGGGATCAGGTCTGAGCCATGAGTCACTGCTGACGTCTGTCCTGGGCAGAATTGCCTCCCCAGAAGCCTCCTGAGGTTTGAGCGGCCCAGAGAGGGCAGGACACACTAGGGCTCCCTTGTGGCCCGGAGGCTGCCTCAGGGACCAATTCTTCTTCGGAGGCCAGGGGCCAGGTCCAAAGCACGCTGGGGCCTCCGTGGAGACAGGGTCTCAGGGCGCTAGCAGCTGTTGGAGCTGTTGGGCAGGGCCTGGAAAGAGCCGGAAGGAAAAGTGCCAGGTAGCTCTCAGGGACAGGAAAGGCATCTGTGGCTTTCAGACTTCTCTTCAGTCCATTTCCCCTCTCCTCCCTTCAGTGCTTCCCTGCCCCCTCCAAAGCATTCCTGAGGAATGTGGGTCCCCAAAAAGCACAACTTGAAACCTCTAACTTAAGAATTTCCTGGAGCCCAAGTTTTCTGAGACACAGACCCGTTTGCAAATCCAGTAAAAGCTTTGGGCATCACACTTGAATTGGTCCCATATCAGGGCTCTTAAGAGTCTTGGAAAGCCATCCATTAAGCCCAGGATTGAACCCTTTTCTGGAGACTTTCCTAATGCTCAAGTTTTATGAAGAACATTCCAGCAGCCATGGTTACCATGGCAACAGGACTCTCAGGGTTCCAAGTCAGGCCACTAAGACATCTGGTCCACATTCTGTGCCCAGGGGTCCTCCATCACCACCATGAGGTGGGGACGGGTTCCTTGCACCACCATAACTAGTCCAGGTTAATCCCCGACTACCAATCCCAAAGCTTGATGGCTTGAGCTCTTGTATATTTGTGTCAACTACCCACCACTAGAGGTAAGTGCTTGAATCTCAAAACACCTTTCTGCCTCTGCTCCATGCCCCATCTAAGCTCCAAAAAATGCCCAAGTCCAAAATGTGTCTCTCCTCCAACAGTATGAGTGTTAGACTCTGTGGGTTGCCAGAGACCCCCAAATCCAACACAAAGTGCCTCAAGCACAAATGGGGATTTACTGGTCCATGGAATTGGTCCATGTAATTGGAGATTTACTGGTCCATTTACTGGTCCATGTAAGAATAATACTGGCTTCAGGTATAGCTGGATCTAGGTGCTTAAATTATGTCCCCCTTTTCTCTTGATTTGGTTCTTCTCCACATTGACTTTACTCTCCTTCTCCACATAGCCTACACCCTGGCAGGCGGACAATCTCAGCAAAGTGTTTTTCCCCAAATTCTAGCAGAAGTTCCAGGGTGGACTCCGGTGAGCCAGTTGGGACAGGGGACTACCTCTGACCCATTTATTCATGCCATCTGGGAAGTGATGGGATCATACAGAATTGGGGAGAGGTAGTACCCTAAAGGCAACGGTAGGGAGGCTCACAACCATGGCTCTCAGGCTCCCACCTTCACTGGGCATTCTGACTCCCACCAGGAGGTGTCTGGATGCAAGAAACTGCAAATTCCTGGTGGCTACTTCTGGTCGGTGAAGCATACTCAGCCCCTGTGTAGGGCAGGCTGGACATGCCAGGGAGTTAACCCCCAGGAGAAGCCCCCACCCCACAATAAGAACTTGTTGGCTGACAGACACCCCACTGGAGGCAAAGCCCCAAGATGTTCTCTGTATTCTCCCAGAGACCCCAGGTGATAGAGCCTGGCTGCCCATAGTGGGGAGCTGCTCACTAATGCACTGTGTACCGGCTGCCTTTCCTTCCCCACCTCTCTTCCCTGTCCCCCACCAGGGCTTTTTGGGGTCACCTCCCAAATAAACTCCTTGCCCTCACCTCCTTATCTCAGGTTCATGGGCTGGGAGGGATCCAGCCGAAGACAGGGCATTTACTAAAAGAAGAGGGACCGGGTGTTGGGCAGGCATGATAGATACCCCTATACAAACAGAAGGGTGAACGTATCCTAGTCGCTGAACCCGGGACCCCTCCAGCATGCCGCAATGGACCCTCTTTAGGTCCCTCTGGCCTGAAATCCCATGCACAGCACTGTGCCCTCCCAGCTGAGCTGCCAGCCCAGCCAAGGACAGACAGAGATGCCCTCTGCACAGGCCAGAGCTTCCAGGACAAGGGTTTCTACAGCCTGTTGCCTCAGAACCCCTGAAGGTGCTCCCTGTAGATTCCCAGACCCCCTGCCCCTGAAATTTTGACTCGATGGGTCTGGGACAGGATCTGAACATCTGCAATCCTTCAACATTCTTGGGGAATATACTCTGACCTGCAGCCGGGCTCGGGAACTGTGTCTCAGGAAAATGCCACCGTGATTCAAAGGGGTCTGGGAACTTCTCCAAGCTCTTGTCACTACTTCCTACCCCCGAACACTGGGAGCACAACGTCAAAGCAGCCCAGGGACCTCTGTGCACTGCAAGAGAACAAGAGAGCAAAACACAGAATGAGACTTCCAGGTGGACTTGAAACACAAGGTCCCCGGAGGAACATGTGAACTTGGTTGTTTCATTTTTCGGAAGGAGGAGTTACAATGTGAAGAATTTACCTAGTTCTCCCTGGGTGAGCAGCCGCCCTGAAGTTCCTGGACATGCTATGAATGCCACCCCTCCCTTCTCTCCAACCTGGGTCACAAGCCCAGAGAAGGGGCTGAATTACGAGGTAGAAATGACAGCTGCCTGGCCGTGTGTAGAGTGGGCTCTGGGTGATGGTTCACTAGGTGTAGGATCAACTATGCCCAGGGATACTGACAACTTGGCCTCTGGCTCCCACTGCAGGACCAAAACACTGGATCCTGGAGGAAGCATAACAGGCTGGCTCAGCAGCTCTCAACTTCAGGGAGAGAGACAAAAAGACACACAGACCCGCAGACACATCCCTGCAGGAACTTGGAGTGTGGGAAACTGGCCTGTGACATTTCACTTCTCGGAACCAAATTCTTCCTCTCTGAAGTGAAACAGGACTGTAGGTGGACTGCAGGATGGGCTCGATTAGCTTCCTGGACCCAGGTCTCTTTGCAGCTCCTCTCACAATAGGCAGGAGTCTGTCTCCGGGGCGGAGTCTGGGGGGTCTTTGGACCAGCTGACAGAACACGGTGGAAAAGAGGTCACGCCAGTTCTGAGCTGAAGCTTCAAAAAGCCTTGTGTGCTTCTCTTCCAGGATCCCCACCCCCCCTCCCCCCCGCCCAGATCCCAAGCCTGAGCCAGCCTCGTGGCGGATGAGGCACTGGGGAGAGCTGCGTCATCAGCCGTGGCCATCCCAGACCAGCCCCCCCGGCCCCCTCGGCTGGGGCAGACATATACCAGTGAGCCCAGCTGAGATCACTGACCCCAGCCCCCATCGACGGAATCACCTAGTTGACCCTAGAATCATGGAAAATAATATTTTCACAAGAAGCAGGAACTGCTTGTTGTTTTAAGCCACTAAGTTTTAGACTGGTTACACAGGACTAGATAGCTACTAGTTACACCTTGTCTTAGCCTGCTCAAGCTTTGAGTAATACCATACGCTGGGCGGCTTACAAACAACAGACAGTCCTGGAGGCTGGAACACAAGATCAAGGTGCCGGCAAATTCAGTTCTTGATGAATTGGGCCCCCATCTTGGCTTGTAGACAGCTGCCAGCCTGCAGCTTCTCTGTGGGTGTGCGGACACGGTGCCCTCCGGTCTCTTCCCCTTGTAAGAACGCTAATCCCATCCTGAAGGGACCATCCCTGTGACCTCATCAAAAACTAAACTAAAGGTCCCACCTCCTAATACTATCACACGGGCTTGGGGGAAGGGAAGAAGGTTCGGACTTCAACGTTGGCATCTTGGCACACTGAGTTCATAATGTGTGTGAGTCTCTTTGAAGACTTGCTGGGAGCTACAAGATCTCCCTCATCACTCATCCCCAAAGATCTGCTGAGTGCAGGATAATATCCATTCGTGGGGGTGGGGGGGTGGGGGGAGCTGCCAGGCACTTCCTGAAGACTCTTCACAGCCATGGGTTACAAATCAGGTACTCACGGGGCTGACAGGACACAGACCGCTGGGGGCTGCGATGACCTGGAGAAGGCAGGCCCAGAGAGGAACTGGGGATTCTCATCTCTGACAAGTCCTTGCCCTGGAAGGGCGTTGGCAGGGGCTGCGGGTTCGCCCTCTTTTAAAAGGAAATCAGAAATCTTAAGTTGTTTATCCCTGGACTTTGAAACGCTGGTAACTAATTTAAATTCCATTAAGTCATGGTGCGGACTACACCTTCTCCTTCTTTCAAAACATGGTCCAGACCCCTCAGTCTCGGCTTCACCTAGGAGCTCGTGAGAGATTCAGACTCCCGTACCCCACCCCGGGCCAGAATCTGCATTTTAACGAGATCTCCAAGTGACTCGTGCGCACCACAAAGTGAGAAGTTGGATCAAACCAATAGATCAGGGAGCTGGACGTGCTCTGGGCTGCCTGTTTATGACCCCCGGTTCAGGGGTGCAGCCCCACCCTTAAGACCTAGGCACACCCAGAAATCCACAATTCACGCTTTAGGTGCCACCCGGGGGCTCCTTTTATTACATTAATTTATTCAAGTGATAAAAAATCCTCTCTTTCGGCGGCAGGATATCAAAATAGAAAGCTTGTAAACATGATTTCATCCCCCGCCCCTTCGAAGGAGATCCCTGTGACAGGAAGTAGAATTCTAATTGCCAAATTCTGCGACAAGGTCTATGGAAAAGGGTCCC
>CM052805.1:3694417-3761883 GCA_028533885.1 Nasua narica
TTTAGGTGCCACCCGGGGGCTCCTTTTATTACATTAATTTATTCAAGTGATAAAAAATCCTCTCTTTCGGCGGCAGGATATCAAAATAGAAAGCTTGTAAACATGATTTCATCCCCCGCCCCTTCGAAGGAGATCCCTGTGACAGGAAGTAGAATTCTAATTGCCAAATTCTGCGACAAGGTCTATGGAAAAGGGTCCCGTGACGTGGCCATCGTCTCTGTAATCCATCCCTGTCCAGGGGCGGGGCGGGGGGGGGGGCTGGCTGGACCCTGCCACTCAGTCACAGGGCGTCCCATCGCTCGGGGCCCCTGCCTCAGGAGGCCAGAGGCTCTTTGGCAGCAGAAGCAGGCCCGTGGGGGACAGGCCTCCCAGGCAGCAGACACAGGCAGGCAGGGAAGGAGGCAGTCTCTCTCTGGGGAGCACAGTATTGCTAGGGTGTCACGGCAGGCGACCAGCTGAGGGCCTGTGGCCAGGTGAGGGGCTGAGGCACAGGTGCTATCAGAAGCTTGGCTTGGCACCGGGGCAGAGAGCACCCAGATGATCAGCGGCCTTGAGGTTTCCCTTGCAGAAACCAGGCCGTGTTGAAACGAGCCTTCAGAGCAGGCCATGGCGGGCAGCTGGAGGCTTCAGTCCTTAAAGGGGTTGTGGCCATCCCCCTGCTGTTCCTTCTCCGCGGCCAGGAGCTCCCCATTCATCTCCTGCAGTGGGTGGTAAACGTAGGCCCCATCCAGGTGCCGCCTCCGCTCTGCTCTTGGGCCAAGCAGCAAGGACACGTTCGCCACCGTGCTGATCAGCAGAAGGAAAGCTAGGGCCAGGGTGAGGGCCAGCCAGGTGGTCCTGGGTGCAGAAGAGAGAGCCTCAACAGGGGGTTGCTGGGCAGCACTGGAGGGGGCCCTCTCCCCCCGGGCCTCCCCTCCCCCACTGCAGAGGCTGAGCCTCCAGGGAAAACGCAACGACTATTCAGGAGCGAAATGGGCCTGGCAGGGCCGGGGGCACACTCCAGACACACGTTCGTTCGGGGAGCAGTAGTGACAGTCCCTGGGTGGCATGCAGGCCAGCCCTGCCACATCTCCTGATATTTCAAGAGAAACCACAAAAAAAAAGAAAAAACTTATGTGAATGTTGCTGATTTTCAGATGTTGCTAATAAATCTTACATTTTTTTAAATTACGCAGGGCAAATAAAATACAGTTGGGGATCTCACGATGATGCCCCAAGGGTATCAGTTTGCATCCTGTGCTCCGGGGGGATGTTCCAGAAACCTCAAAGCAGATAGAGCAGAGAGGACTGCACCCCTTCCTCCCTCCTGGGGAGCTGGCGGGGTCTTTCAAACATCCTTGTTTTCCTCCTTCACGTGAATCTGTGGCTGAAGCCCTCAAGGCAAAAATGGACACAAGCACATTGCTGGGAGCAGGGGCACGCTCGTCAGCCCCCCAGGGCTCCCCTTCCCTTGGCGGCAACTGTCAGTAGGATCCACATCTGCACCGGGGAGGAAGGGCTCAAAGTCTCACACCCGAGGAGCCTGAACTTAAGACTGGGGGCCGGGCGCTCCCGGGCTCTGGGTGCATTTTCAAAGCACATTTCCAGGGTTTCCTTCAGGTGTGGTTCTGGGCCTTCAGAGCCTCACCCCGGGCAAACGGAGTCAGGACCTCCAGGAGGGACCTGGGATCTACATTATTAATGATGAGACTGTCCTCTAGGACATCGCCAGGAGCTTTTCATTCATACCCACATCTGATTCCCACCTACAACGTGGGTGGGGCTGGGCCAGCACCCAGGGCTGGGCCACGAGGTGAGAACTACAAGAAAAGATGTTCTCAGAGCGGGGTCTCCATGCCAGCAACATTCGCATCCCCTGGGATAGCCCTGGAAATGCATATTCTCGCATATTCTCCACCCCAGACATACTGAAGCAGAAACTCTAGAGAAGGAACTCAGCAATCTCTTTCAGCACCCGCCTCCCCGAGGCCAAGTTTGAGACCCACTGCACTAGAACACAGAAAGCCCACCCCACAGCGGTGCCTGAGAAATGACGTTGGGTGCCTGCTGCCACCTCCCAGCCTTGTCGAGCCCCTGAGCAGAGGCCATACCTCGCGGGTGGAAGGAGAGGGGGATTTCCTCCCATCCCTGCCCCAAGTCCCAACAAATCTCCTACCCGGTGAGAAGGGAGAGTTCTCCTGTTCTTAGGGTGGTCTCAGACGGCCGGAGGCACTGCTTCACTGTAAGACACCAGAGAGAGGTGACACACTGGAAGGAGAGGGGTGTGCCCCCACTTGCCCCCAGGGGCCTGGGAGGAGCCATACCTTGGGAGAAGAGGCTGCTAAGGGCTGGCGCCTGGGCCAGGCTGCAGTTGCCAGTCTGGGGGTCACAGGGACACTGGTGCTCACACTCGCAAGGCCTCTGGCAGCCCGGCCCGTGCCAGCCGAGGGGACACCCTGTGGAGAGGAGGCAGAAGTGGAAGCCTCAGTGGCAGGGCCTCTCTCTGCACAGACAGGATGGGCCCCAGGTGTGTGCAGAGCTGGGTTGAAGCAGAAGTGCCACCCGGGGCCCCCCAGGCTAGACCCTGGAGGTGCCTCCGGGTGGTGCTTCCTCCCAGCTGGGGCCCATCCAGCCTACCCTGCTCGCAGGTGTCTCCGGTGAAGCCAGCAGGACAGGTGCAGGTCCCCCGGACCGGGTCACAGGCAGCTCCGTTCCGACACCTGCACTTCATGGCACAGTCCTCCCCGAAGGAGCCATTGCTGCAAGCTGGCCCGGGGAAAGGGGAGTCATTGCAAAATCCAGCCCTGCCTCGGTGAGGGCCAACAGGACTGCAAACAGATCTCAGTCACCCCAAGTGGCCCTGTAGGTTCACACAGGCTTCCAACAGAAAGTTATGGAGAACCCACTTCAAGGCAGGCCCTGAGGCTGGGCCCTCCTGGAGCTTCTTGTCCAGACGGGCAGGTGGTCAGGGAGCCAAGAAACAGACGTGGATGTACAGGTGGGGACAAGTGCAGCAGCAGCAGACCGCTGGAGGGGTGGAGTGGGCAGGCGTCTGGGGACAGGGCAGTTGAGCTGGGGTCTGGAGGAATGGAGCTGGGTCGCTGAGTCGGGGAGGGGCTGCTGCACCTGGCAGGTCAGGTTGAGGGGTTCATTCCTTTCACTTACTCAAAAGAAAGCCCTGAAGAATGTGGAACTGTGGATGGCTGCAGTGGGTTGAACTGTGTCCCCCCAAAAGGTATTGTGTCCTAACCCTCAGAATCTGTGAACATGATCTCATTTGGACACAGAATCTTTGCAGATACAATTACGTGAAGTCCTTAAAATAGGAGGGCGCCTGGATTTAGAGTGGGCCCTAAATCCAAGGACCTGGGGTCTGTGTGAGGGAATGGAGAGAAGGCTGTGTGAAGAGGGAAGTGGAGGCCAGAGGGACATGGCCACAAGGCAAGGAACACCCGGAGCCACCGGGAGTTGGAAGGCGCAGGAAGGAGCCTCCCCTAGACCTTTGAGAGGGAGTGCAGGCCCCGCAGACACCTTGATTTTGCAGCTCTGCCCTCTGGAACTGTTTCTGCTGTTTTAAGCCACGCAGTTTGTGGAATTTGTTGTGGCCACTGCAGGGGACTAATGCAGTGATTTACAGTCAGACGAGAGCAAGATACAGGAGGGGGGTAAAGGCAGCTGCCACGATCACCCTCTCCCTGTGGGGCCGGGGGTGGGGGCACCTGGCCTAGCGGCTTTTACCTTCACTGCAGTTGGACCCCGTCCATCCAGCTTCACAGCGGCAGCCAGCTGCCAAGACAAGACCAAGGAGGCCAGGTAAGGGCCCCGGCAGGGCCAGCGCAGGGAGGGCTGGGAGCCCCAGTCACAGCTGCCACCCCAGAGACCCCACTCACTCTCTGTGCAAAGTCCGTGCTGGCTACAGTTGGAGGGGCCACAGTCTAGCTTGTTGCAGGCCGCACCCTGCCAGAAGTGCCCCGTGCACTGGCAGCGCCCCTCCACGCAGGTCCCGTGGCCGCTGCAGTCAGGCGGCTGGCAGCGGGGCTCGTGCACACACACCACAGTAGACACACGGCGTGGACAGCGCCACATGTTGTCCTGGCTGCCGGGGGGAGAGGGGGAACACGGTGTGTGAAGAGAAGCCAAGGGGCTGACCATTCCCAGCAGACCCCACCTACCCCCTACTACTGTCCCCGAGGGCTGCCTCTCTCTTCACTGCCCCTTCTCCAGCCTTTTATAGGTTCTTCCCACCCTGACAATCTCTTCCAACCCCAGGGCCTTTACACATGCTGTTCTTGCTGCCCAGAAGGTTCTGTTGGCCCTGCCTTGCCACCTCCTCAAACTTCAGAGCCCAGCTCAGGTTCCATTATGCTCAGAGAGGTCTTTCCTGACCTATACACCCCCTTTTGTTGGCATGGGTGGCACTGGCACAGTATGTATAATTCAACTCTCTTCCTGTAAGCAGTGAGAGGTAGGGATCTCAGCTCTTCCTGCTCGCAGCTGAATCCTCAGTGCCGGGCACATAGTAGGTGCTCAATATTTGTTGAATGAGACAGCTGAGGACAGGCCTGGATGTAGGCCTCAAGAAGGGGGCTCTGGCGTGCTTACCAGTGATCTGATGGGTAACTGGCCAAGGTCCCATTGAGCACAAAGGTGGCAGAGCCCCCTCCATCCAGGTTGATAGCGTTGACCACGTCCTGTTTCAGCAAGAACTCCGCCATCTCCCACAGGTTAATGCTGAAGCACAAGAGCATTATGCTGACTGTGTTCACTGCATTTCCGGTTTAACTGGTCTTCCTTTCCATGGTGGACACAATCACTCTCACTGTGGCAGACAAATTCCTAAATGGGCTTCCCCCCAAAATGTCCCATCTTAATGCCTGGAAGCTGTGACTATAACAGGAGATCACTCCCATGGCTGTGCTATTTTACATGGCTCCGCTGTCCACAAGTGGGGACACGCTCCTGGATTATCTGGGGGGAGCCCAGTGGAATCACAAAAGCTCTTAAACGCAGACCTTTCCCTAGGTGCTGGCAGAATGTGGAGTGAGAGAGACTGCAAATACAAAGGGGATGAAGGGACCGGACACGTTTGCTGGCGTGAAGACGGGGAGGGTAACATGCACGGGAAGGAATGTGGGCAGCCCGAAGGAGCTGAGGGTCCCGTGGCCGACAACCAGCAAGGAAACACAAACTGCAGTCCTACAACCATAAGGGAGTGTATCCTGCCGACAACTCGAATGAGCTAAGAGGATTCTTGCTCTGATGCTCCAGATGAGAGCCCTGCCTGGCAGAGAGCCTGGTTTTTGGGATACCTCCATGGGATACCTCCAACATGGAACCCAGCTGAGTCCTCCAGACTTCCAACCTACAGAACTGTGATCTACCAAATGGGTGGTTTGTGCTTGTCTGTTACACAGCAATAGCAAACCAATACACTCTCTTTACAGAGGAAGAAACTGGCTCAGAGAGGTTGAGCGACTTGTTGGTGGCCACAAAGCTGGGACGGGAACAGAGGTCTTCTCCCTGCCAACTTTGTAATTACTTCCCATCACCCTATCCAGGGCTCAGGAAAGCGGAGGCCCAAGCTGGGGAGACTGAGAGGAAGTGTGTAGAGGACGATGAGTTCTCAGAAGTGAGACAGATCTAGGAACTGTTTTGTGTGGGAAGGCAGGGGACAGATGGATGTGAACATCCCCAGGGAACAGTTGGGAGTCCCACAGCCAGCTGTCAGTGGGCTGAAGTTCCTCAAAGCAGGACTCGGCCCAGGCCTGGCAGTCCCAGTTCCTGGCACTCACCCCCGCTGCTCCGTCTGCCCATCCGCGTGGAAGAGCACCAGCTGCCCTTTCCGGTCATGTCCCACAGCTGTCCTGGCTGACATCACATTCACAAATTTGCTAAAGGAACCTAAAAGAGAAGAAGCCTGGCTGATCACCTGGCCCTCTGGAAAGCCTCCCGGGCCCTGGTTGTTATTTTTAGCCAGTCCAATGCCGCTCTCCACCTCCCGGTCCATGCAATCCAGCCTTTCACTTAGACATGTATGGTCCTGCCTCCCCTGTGCCCCATTCCACTCAGTCTCCATATATGGCCCTTCTCAGGTGTAAATTAAATGACATCAGCCTCCAGGGGAAAACCCTCTAAGGACTTCCACTGTTCTCAGCACAAAACCCAATGCCCAACATGGCCACCCTGGTCTGCTTCTCCTACCTCATCTCTGGGGGCTCCCCTCTCACCACCCTGCAGCCACTTTGAGCTTTAGGGCTTCTGCACCTTCTGTTCCCTCTGGCTGGACTGTGCTTCTCCTCAGCTCTTCCTGCGATTTGCTCTTTCCAATCTAGGGCACCTCCTCAGTGAGGCCTTCCAGGACTGCTTGGTCTGAAACAGCCATTTCTACAACAGGGCCATAACATTCCTTCCAACCCCAGAATTCCACATCCCAGAGGTTCTCAAACTGAATTACCCAAGGGGTTTGTTAAAACATACAGTTTTGGGGTGCCTGCGTGGTTCAGTGGGTTAAAGCCCCTGCCTTCGGCTTGGGTCATGATCTCGGGGTCCTGGGATTGAGCCCTGCATCAGGCTCTCTGCTCAGCGGGGAGCCTGCTTCCCCCCCCACCCCCGCCTCTCTCTGCCTGCCTCTCTGCCTACTTGTGATCTCTCTCCCTCTCTGTCAAATAAATAAATAAATAAACAAACAAACAAATAAATAAATAAATAAAATCTTTTAAAAACCCCCCACACAGTTTTGGGCCTTACCCCTAGAGATTCGGGATTCTGATTCACAGCTCCTGTCTTCTACCTAACCCCTTTCCCCCAACTTATTTGTCTTTCTTAGCACTTAACTACTTCTTTTCAGCAAATTACATATTTATTTTCTTTCTTATGTAAGGTCCCAACAGCAGGGACTTTATTTGTCATAATCCCCATAGATCCCCTGTGCCTTGAATGGTACTTGCTCAAAGACTTAAGAGTAGCTTCCCCCACCAGCCCAGAGGTCCTGGTTCTCAACAGGACTGTGCCACACCTGTCTCCTGCGTCTCATCACACTCGGCCGCCTGGCTTTCATTGATGTACACACTTCCATTGCGGATCAGCCACACCACCCCACTTAGCAGCTGCACAAATGGATTCTCGGTTTCCAGCACCTCTTCTTCAGACAGGTACCTGGACACAGAAAAGGCATTCGATTCACTCACCAGCAGGGGCAACTGAAACTAGCAGGGCTCTCACCTACCTCCCTCTTCAGGTTGGCTGCTTGATTCCTCCTGGTGTCCCAGGAATCATCCTGGTCCTGAGTGCAGCCTTTGTAAACAGTCTTCACATCCCAGTTATACTTCATCTGATATAAACAATGATTCTCGACAGATTTCAAGTTCATCTCTGGCCTTCAACCTCCTAGGCCATCACTCTAGTCAAACTACTACCTGATGCCTACTGACAACCCGTAAATGGTCTCCTTGCTTCTACTCTGGTCCCTCCAACCCAGGCTCCAGCCAGGATCAGAGCATGTTTTTATTTTTATATATTTTTTTAAAGATTTTATTTGTTTATTTGAGAGAGAGAGCGAGATCGAGAGAGAGCTTGAGCAGGGATAGAGGGAGAGAGAGAAGCAGACTCCCCCGCCAAGCAGGAAGCCTGATGCGGGGCTCAATCCGAGGACCCTGAGATCACCACCAGAGCCGAAGGCAAACAGACTGAGCCATCCAGATGCCCCTAGAGTATGTTTCTAAATAACCAAAGTCAGTGCTGTCATCCTCTGATACTCTGTTCCTTCCTTCGGTCACTCACACACACCAAACCCCTGTAAATCTCTGAGCTTTAGCACTTGCTGTTCCTTCTGACAATAGTTCTCTTCCTCCAGTTCCGACCTTGGCTAACTTGTGATTAATCTTCAGATCTCAACACAGAGGTTACCTTCCCTAAAATCCACTGTCCCTAAAATCCACACTCCATTTACACTGGTTCACACTGTTCCTTGCCTCTTGACGTGCATGCACTCTAAATTTATCTTAATTATTCCCCTGGCTTTTATTTATTTTTCCTAGTAATGGGAGAAGTCCCTGAAGACAAATGTTGTCTGCTTGTTCACTGCTATATCCCCAGCACGCAGCACATTGCCTGACACAAAGCAAGCGCTCAGTGATACTGGGAGATGAACAAACACTGCAAGAAAAGTATTATTATCCCATTCTGCAGAACGGAAACGGAGGCTCTCAGCTTTGTCAGGTGACTGGAACCCAGCACCCAGGCTACAACCCAAATCTCAAGTCCTCTGCCCTCGACAGCGAGGCTCCCTGCCTCCTCACCCGGTAACCAGGGTCCCGTCGCGGCGGATCCCGAACTGCGCGTTCTGCAGCCCCCCGGCGCTGCTCACCCGACGCCCGTCGCTCACCACGTTCCCCAGGCACTCGCCGGTGTTCATACGGAAGAAGCCGCCGTTCTGGGCGACTCTGCAGCCGGCCGCCCGCGCCGTCTCCTCCACGGTAGCTCGGCGCCTCGAAGCGCAGCCTCCGGACCCACCGGGCTCTAGCACCGAGAAGGTGCGCAGGGGCTCTGCCACCCGCGTCAGGTGGCCAGGCACGGCGCGGTCCGCGAAGTGCGAAATGAACGTGAGCACCGCTGGGCCGCGGGTGCCGGGGGTCGCCGGGGTAGGTGGCCAACTCTCGTGCTCGCGGCTGCCGGCGCGCACCCTTGAGCAATCCCGGGCGGAGCGCGCGCGCGCGGGGGAGTAGGGCAGCAGCAAGTCGTCGTCTCGGGAGGCCCTGCGGGGACAGGGCGGCCGTGAGCTCGGAGGGCAGTGTCCCGGGCGGAGTATCCCCCAACGAGGGTCACGCCTCCAGACCTTTACTCACCCCCAGTCGAGGCCGCTGGTCGCCTCCCCGAGGAAGCCGAGCAGCCCAACGAGGAAGAGAAGCCAGCGACCCATGGAGGCCGCCATGTTGGAACCGGGCCTCAGATCACGCGGGATCGCCCCACGTGACTCAAGATTTTTGGTGGCGGATTTTAACCGGGACAGACTAGTTTAGGCTCCTTTGGATGTCGCGAGATCTTCTATGATTTACTGTTTTTTTTTTTTTTTTCAGAAGGTGCGTGGTGGTGGGTTGGTGGTGGGAACGTTTTGTGTTCTTGTAATTTCAAACTTACCGGAGGTTTTAAGAGTAATGTAAAGAACTCCCATATACCTTCTACCTATATTTACTAGTTAACTTTTGTCCCATTTAGTTTATCATTTCAACTTCATTCGCATACTTCGCCCCGCTCCCCCAACCGTTTGCAACCGAGTTGCAGACATGGGGATCCTTCACCTCGGTATTTTATGTGTCTTTTACGAACAAGGACATTTTCCTACATAACCACAGGCTAAGTAAAATTAAGACATTTTACATTAATACAGTTTATTAACTAATCCACAGTTCATATTCAAATTTGTCAATTTTTGGTATAATGTCCTTTAGAGCGATTTTCCCCACATCGAGGGTCCAATCCAGGAGTTAGATTTCTTGTTATGTCTCTGTGGTCTCCCTGATTCTGGACCAGTTTCTCAGCCTTGGTCTCTTACAACCTTTGATGTAGTTTTGCTTGTAGATGAGGGCTGGAGCCCAGGGCCAAGAAAGAATTCTTGAGACGTCTTTGGTGCAAAAAGGTGGTTTTGTTAAAGCAGGGGAGAAAGAGCAGCTGCACTGGGGTTGTGAGAAGTGGCTGATTATATACTATAGGGTTTGGGGAGGTAAGGACAAAAGGAGGTGTTCCAAAGCACTTTCATATGCTAAGGAAGACTTTCAGGCTACTGGAGGCCTTGCTATTGTCAAGCTAAGGTTGTTTTTCCTTGTAGCAAAGCATTAACCTTAAGATAGTTGGGTGTTTTTGGAGTAAAGTCACTCTTCCCACCTGGAGTCTGGGGAGGAGGTGGGTGGGAGGTGGTGGTTTTGGGTTGTCAGCTTTTGCTTTGCCCTCAGCTTACCTTCTGCTTCCTGATCATATTGATGTGAAGGGATGATGTCTTTCTAATCTTTACATCCAGGATGCAAAAAGTCTTTAGCAAACAAGTCCAGACCTGCTACCAGCTTCCTTGCCCCCTAGATGTCCTCTTTTCTCTACGTCAGCTGGGAGATATAGGTACAGGCATTCTCTAGAGAGTTCTGACCTTCGGTGACCTCCCAACTCTATCACTCTTTTGACATACACATAACAAGCACATAATATCTAAGCACATAAGTCCCATCGAAATTCTCCGTTTGCTGAGCAGCCTATTACATTAATTAAACAAGGAAGCCATTAGATTGATGTGGCTTTATGCCATGGCTGCTGTTAAAAGGCAAAAGTCAACAGAGTAAATTTAAAGGTCAAATTGACTTTATTCAATGACTCAAGAAAAAGGCAGCATCGCTTCTAGCAAATAGAAAGAAACTCCAAAGAGCTGTACAAAATGAAAGGCTCTTATAGGCAGAAAGGGAGTGAGATGAAGAAAGAGTGGATTGTTTCAGGCATGGTCACCTTCCTTTGAGGGAAGGACAAGGGCCTATAAGTACAGATGACTTCACTAGTGCTGATCAGATAATTGACTGGTTAAAGGTTTCATTCCTGGAAGAGGCTGAAACTGTAGTTAAGTCTTGGTTGGCTGACATGGAGCTTGGCATATGTTACTCCATTTGGGGGCTGTTGTCTCTCTTTTTTACTTTTTAAAAAATTAATCTCTCCACACAGTATGGGGCTGGAAGTCAACGACCCTGATCAGAAGTTGCATGCTCCATGACTAAGCCGGACAGGCACCCATCTTTTTTCTTTTTTTCTTTAACACTGCCTACAGAAGCTAACCAAGATGGGCATTAAGGAGGACACTTGATGTAATGAGCATCGGGTGTTGTATGCAAATGATGAATCACTAAATTCTACCCCTGAAACTAATACAGTATATGTTAACTAAATTGAATTGAAATAATTAAAAAAATTTTAAAAAGAAGCAAACCAAAACCTAAACCTGTAAATGCCTCAAGGTTATGAGATCAAAATGCTGAGGATGATCAGTTGCAAACAGCTTTTTAAAAATTTTATTTATTCATTTGAGAGAGAGAGAGAGAGTTTAAGTAGGGGGAGAGGCAGAGAGAGGGAGAAACAGACTCCTCGCTGAGCTGAGCCCGATGCAGGGCTCAATTCCAGGACCTGGAGATCATGACCTGAGCCAAAGGCAGATGCCCAACCCTGCCAGTGTCCTGTAAATCTTCTTTAGCATATGGAAGTCCTTTTGGACACCTCTCTTTGTCCTTACCTCCCCCAACTCCCACCTATATAAACAGCCATTCCTCACAACCCTGGGGCAGCAGCTCTTTCCTGTCCACGGGTCCTGTCCCCGTGCTTTAATAAAACCACCTTTTTGCACCAAAGACGTCTCAAGAATTCTTTCTTGGCCATTGGCTCAGGACCTCACCAACATTCCAGAATGACATCACTGTCAGTTTATCGGTTGGGGGAAAGAATACTATGTCCAGGCAGTGCACCCAGTCTTTCCCATCACAAGTGTAATCTGCTTGATTATAACTGGGGTTTTTTTAAAATTTATTTTATTTTTCAGTAATCTCTACACCCAACGCGGGGCTCAAATTCACAACCCCAAGACAAGAGTTGCATGCTTCGCTAACGGAGCCAGTTGGGCGCCCCCTGATCATAGCTATTTCTTTTTTTTTTTCCCCAAATACTTTTATTTTTTCAGTGTTACAAGATTAATTGTTGATTGTAGCTGTTTCTTAATGTCTTTCCCGCCTTGACTGTCCTCTCTGAGGACAGAGACCATGTCTGCATTTCACTACTTTCCCCTGGCACTTTGCACAGTCCTTGGCACACAGTAGGTACTTTGCGGCTCTCTCTTAAAGGATGGGGAACAGGGTCCTTGTTTGTTCTCAACTGCATCTTCCGTGCCCAGAGCACAGCTTAGCACACAGTAGGTTCTCAACCACTATTTATTGAAGGAATGGATGGGGTGTTTGCCTGAGAATGACATCCTTTGCTGGTAAACAATAGATGACTGATAAGACCCCAGAGGCAGAGGTGGTGCATGCTGGGTTTTCTGAGAAAACTCACAGGTAACAGCTACTGAACTCACTTAAGCCTCAAACACTGTGTAAGGGGTTTACCCTATACCATATTTTATCTCAGGAATCCTAGAAGTTGGATTGCGCCACCCATTATACAGAAGAGGAAATGGAGGCACAGAGAGGGCAAGCTACTGACCCAGGGTCACACAGTTGTTAACAGAGGAGGCGGCTGGTTCTGAAGTTTGAGCTCACAACTTTTCCTGTACGTATTTACATCTTAAAGGGAAATACTTTAAAGACACAATGATTTATTTAAAAGAAATGCTCATTTACAGTGGACATTTTTATCTTGAGCGAGGGGCCTACTGGGAACACGTTTTTGACAGGAACATTGTTGGAGCACCTAAAATCACAGTGAGGTGAGTGTGAGCACCGAGGGGGGTGTAGGGAAGCAAATTTTGCCACCCCAAGATATGTCTCTTTGGCATACCGATCATCTTAAGCTGGTTATTTTTAAGAAACTGCAGACACGAGGGAAGGTCTGAAAACAGAATTTACCCTTTTGTAAGTGTGTTTTCATCTCATTACCAGAAAGAGGGGGATGGATGACTGAATCTCTAGAAACTGTTACAGCATGGATTTAAATCTTTTCTTGTTTACCGTGCTTTCCAGTAACCTCCCATAACTGACCCTCCAGCCCCAGTATCTTCTCTCATCTTTAGGTGGAGGTGGTATTTAGGGTGATGGCTTAGGCCATTGCAGGGACTTAGTCCGTTTTCCTGGGTCTCTCTCATGTAGACAGGCAGTATGCACATTTATTACACTTTTTTTGTTTTGTTTTTCTCCAGTTAATTTGTCTCATGTCAACTTAATTTCCGGACCAGCCAAAAGAATCTTGTAGGGTAGAGGAGGGCGTGATGGAGGAATATGACTTATACCTCCAGATGTACGTATTGAGGTCACTGCCTCAGTGTCAACTGTAGATGTTCCCTTTATCTACCACCTAATGTCATACAGGTACAGGCCTCGGTGACCCCACAGTTCTCAGCCTTGGCAAGCGTCAGCATCCCTTGGGAGCATGCCAAGGAGACATGTTCCCAGGACCCCTCCTGGGGGGCTGAATGTGAATCTCTAGGGACAAGGCTAGAGAGTCTGCACGTTTGTTTATTTTTTAAAAGATTTTATGTATTTGAGAGAGAGAAAGGACAAGAGGGTCATAGGGAAAAGCAGACTCCCTGCTGAGCAGGGCTCACTCCGGATCCTGGAACTCCGGGATCATGACTTGAGCTGAAGGCAGACGCTTAACTGACTGAGCCACCCAGGCACCTGAGAATCTGCATGTTTAACAAGATTTCCGCTAGCTGGTTCTGATGCCAGTGGCGACAGGCCACACATTGAGAAAGTCCTCTAGGAAGGCAGTGAGCCAGTGCTGGGTGTTTAGAATACGGGAAGCGAACACTCACCTCCACATTACGTTAAATGCCCATGGGATTCATCTTCAGTGAGAGGCTGAGGTCTGGAGTGGGGGAGTGGTGAAGAGACTCATCCATTGGTATATTTACCTCTTCTCACTGTCCTATAGCAATCATAACCCAAAGACCTGACAATTCAAGTGGGGTTCATCTTGCAAATTTTTCTTTCCATGTCCCAGTTTGCTTTAGGATTCCCTTTTCCTGAAAGTAGCTTATAAACAGGATTTCTGCTAGAGTCATTGCCCTCCCCGCTATCCCCAACCTAGTTTGATTAATTAAACCTTCTAAAAATGTATCAATGTCAGGCTCCAGGGACTAATCCATCCCGAATGCAGGAAGGACACAGGTGAGACATAATCCCCCCTAATCCGGTTATGTGCCGCCCACCCTCTCTAGGTCGTGTGCCTGTCTGGGTAAACTTTGCTTTGTGATGCAGCATGGAAGAAATCCTTGAAGCCCATGGAGTGCCAAGTAGGTATAAAATCCCGGCCCTTGGTTCCTCAAGAAAACTAGCAATTCGGAAACAAGTCAAACTTGTCAGCGAAATCCAGGACCATTTCTGTGTGCCTGACAACTCAAGAGCACTTTCAGGAAAGCATTCGGGGCAGCAGCAAAGAGGATTAGCCAGAGGAGACTAACTCCCAAGAGAAAGGTTTAGAAGAACCCCTGGCCCCCACCAGGTTATTCAACTGAGCACGGAAGGAGCACGAGTGTTTGAATTCAGATTCTTAAATACATCTCAGTACTCACATAGGGATAATCAGCAACTGTTTTTCACTTCGAAGCAAAGCAAGGTGATGGACTTAACCTTCAAGTCCAAAGGACTGGGTTTTTAGCTGATTTTTCTACCCTGGTCGTCTTTCGATGTGTGTCTCTACCTAGCCTGATATCTGCATCACAGACAGTGGCCAGACCCATGGTAACATTCTAGAAGGTCTTTCCTCCAGCACTAGATGAGTGTCAGAGCTCCAAGGGATTGGATGTCAGCTGTACTTCAGTAAAACAGACAAATTAAAAAAAAAAAAAAACTTTAGCTGACATGCTCAGATATACTCATACAGGAGCAGAACACGAGGGAGGAAGTACGAGCTGGGGAAAAGAGAAAGGCTGACAAGTCAGGTCTCCGTGCCCACTGCTTTGGGACAAGCTCCCCCGGTGGTGTGACATCATCCCTGCTGTGGCACTTACTGTGTTACAGGAATAGTTCTCAGTCCCCTATAGAGATGGTGGTCACAGCCCTGCACTCATCCTCAGGCAGGTGCTGTAATTATCCCAATTGTACCAATGAGGAAACAGAGTCACAGAGATGCTACATGACCTTGACGGACGGAGGACACACAGCTCATCGGCGGGACAGCTGGGATTTGGTCTCGGGCAACCTGGGCACGGCCGCACCGTTAACCACGATGCCTCACTGCCTTTTGTAAAATGACACGGCTGTGACAGGACACGACATGGTACTGTAGAGTTCTTCGCACAGACAGAAACATTTTACATGCTGCCTTTTGTGACCGTATCTCCAGTTCGGTCATGACTCGAACTGTTACGTCCAGAGACCCTTATTTCTCTCACCGGGAAAGATGCAATGGTTGACATCTGAACAAATTGCCTTTAACACTCAAGTTATGGGTCTCCTTGGAATTTGTGTTGTGACTTGAAACAGAGCCCTAGAAGTTGTCCCCACGGCTGAGAAACACGACTCAACTGCACTCTAAATTTATTCATCTCCTTCCACACCGGGATCCCACGCCTGGCTCCATCCCCACATCACCTTCCCTGGCCCTGCTCCCCGAGGGGATGAAGCTGGGCTGCTTTGCTGGTTGTTTCTTCTGCTGCCTCCCTGTCAGGGCATGGCCCGGGCACCCGAGATTTAAGGGAGGAAGGACGGACCAACGGCTTCTGGCATCCGTTTTCATCTTCCAGCGGCAGGTGTGGAAACATTTGTCTCAGTGACTGTGTGACGGCGCCAGTGTGGACGGCCACAGCTCTCCGTTGGCTGGGGGGTATTCCGCCAGGACGTAGAGGAAGCCCCCCAGGGCGGCCACAGCCATGGCTGTGTTGTGGGAGGAGCAGCCATCTGGGGGGAGAGAGTCCTCCCTGTGACTACTGTGTGGTACCGACCATTCTGTTATGAGTGCTTTTCGGATATTTCCCCAGCCAGCCAGGTCCCGGGCCAGGCACCCATCCACCAGCTGCCATGAGTGCTGGCCACCAATGGCTCCCTTCTCCAGAGAAATGACCTCAGCCAGTTGGAGCCTCCTCATCAAGGAGGTTGGGCCTCCTCCTAGTGACTTACTAATACAGGACACAAAAGCCCAGCCTCCCATCTCAGAGGGGTGACTCAGGTGCGATTTCCACTCCTGAGCTCCCTTCCCCTGGGATCTGACCTGAGGCCATGCCCTCGTCCAGCTCCTTCCTACTCCGCCCCTGCTCGCAGGCCCTGTCTGAGACCTTCTAGGACCCTATTGTCCACTTTTGCAGATAGGGAAACCAAGGCTCAGGTAGCAGAGCTGAGCTCCCCAGCCCTGGAGTCCCAGGGTTCATTTCTTGACCTTGATAGCCTCCTTCATTGCTGCCTTAATTTTGCCCGGTCCCAGATGACCCTGAACACCTGCCTGACACTTGCCTGAGACAAGAACCCCTTAGATGTCTCTTAGTTCTTTAAACTAAGAAGTGGGCCACCCACCTTGTGTTTCTGAGCAGGACTTTCCTCGCCCCTCACAGTCTTGGAGAAAGGAAGGACCCCGGCTAGGGCCTTTGGAGGGAGGGAGAATGCCAGTTTCAAGGAGCCTAATTATGCACCCCAGCAGCTCACACTGTCCTATGCCAAATACTGAGGGGGGCACTCGGCATGGTGATCTGATACTAACCCCCAACAGCTCTATGAAGGAGGCACCGGGAGGTCCTGGTTTTATAGATAAAGAAACGGAGGCTCACAGAGGTTGAGTGACCCCCACAGTGAGGAAGAAGCCGAAGCAGATTCCAACTCTGACAACGTGATTTCAAATCCTGTGCTCTGAATCTCCGCACTGGCTGCCCCCTGCTCCACACGCGTGCAGGGGGTGTGCTCCAGAAGGAAAGAAAGCACCGCTCCCTCCTGGGCAGTTCCCTAGACTGCTGACGATCTGTAGGGACCCGGGAAGGACCTCGGGCAGCTCCCTCTGCAGCCCCAGGTCGGTCCTACGGTCCAGCTGTGTGCCTCTAGGGAGCAATCAGCTCTCCCGTGCGTGCACAGCAGACCCCCCACCACCTGGCCATGGGTAGCCACAGCCCCCTGTGTCGGGGGCCTCTGGAAGTCTCCCGAGAACTTCTCTCCCTTCCCCAGCCCAGCCTTTGGATTTGTGCTTCGACTCCCTGCTCTTGCCTCCCTGCAGGCAGACGGTGAGGCTACAATGGGACTCACGGGGAGACATTTAGTTACTGGGATCATTCACCAACCTATGCTGGGCATCTGCTCTAGGGGCTGGCTATTCCACCTCCTTTCCTGCTTGTGTCTTGCAGTTATTTATTTTTTAAGAATAATAAAGGAATCAGGTCTTCTCTTCTTCCTCCCTCCCTCCCTCCCTCCCATATTAAATCTTGCCTTTCTTCCCTTCTCAAAATAACTGTATCTGATTCTCAGTTTCTCTACACTGGTGGACAGACCACATAATTTATCATCTCAACCAGGGACACTTTGGGGGAGGAAAGGAGGTACTATTCACAATGGCTCCAGGACAAGAGTTGTAAGCTGGGAACATCTGGACATATGGCCACGAGGATTGCATTGGTCACTTGCCTGGCTCAAAGGTTCGCTCCTTCCCTTTTTTGATACAAACCACAGTGCACTGACCCTTCCAAACTACATTTCCCAGGATGCCTTGCCCATCAGCTTCTGGCTAGGTTTAAGCAACAGCCGACACAAGCTGAAAGAGGGGAGAAGACAGGGTATTTCCCCCCATCTTTGCCTCCTCCCTTTCCAGAGCTCTGCAGGCTCTCCTAACCCCGCCTTGCTCCATAGTCCCCCCAGCTCTGCTTCCGGTGAGGATGGTGGCTTCCTGCAGTGGTTAATCTCTGGGTTTTCTCACTTTTCTGGGTTCATCTCTTGCAACACCTCTGAGAAGAGTTCCCTGCATTAAATTGCCTCTGCCTCAAGTTCCTGGTGCTGGTTCTGTTTTCCTGACTTGACCTTGATGGAGAGGGGGTGATCTCTGGGATTTTCAGTAACACGCTGAAACCTCTTTTCTGTTCCTTTCCCTGGAGACAAGATCTCTGGACTCCCACTTCCTACCCTGCCCTCCACTTCCCAGACCCGGCCCTGAAGGGATGGCAGGGCACATTTCCACTGAGGTCAGTCTGTGTGCAGCCTTTCTGGGGTGTCTTGGTTTCAGGCCCAGAAGGCCCCTGGATATTTTCATTACCTGTAAATTGTTTTTCTCGCCTCTTCACTCTTCTCAAAACATGTTGTTGGTGTTGAATGGCTTTTGATAATTCTTCATCTTCAGCAGCTGGGAGAAGAGTTGAAAGGTGACCTTCTCAAGATAGATTTTCACACGTTACTCACCAAACCTCCTCCCGCTCACAACACCTCAAGCAACTCAGGTCTTGCATCTGGAGGTCCTTCCAGAAGGTTCCTTGAGCACCTGTCTTCAGAGCCTTACACACTGCCTAAATTTGTCGTCTGCTGATGTTTCTCCAGTTGTGGTCCCCCAACCACCCATATCAGGACAGCTGATGTGGAAACCTTAAAAATGCAAGTTCCATAGGGCCACCTTCTATCTGCTAAATCTGCAGGTCTGGGGGGCCCGAGAATCTTCATTTTATCACCTCCTCTATTTCAAAAGTAGACTATCTTATTTCAAAAGCTTTGCCTCCTCGAGCATCCCAAGCTTCAGCATTTATTGGGAACCTCATCTGTACCATGCACAGGACAAGTGGTTTCCCATGTATTACGTCTACTCGTCACAGCTCAGGAAGGAAATTTTTATACTCATTTATCTGCAGGTGAGGAAATCAAGGCTCAGCGAGGTGAAGAGGACCAGCTGCCCAGTGTCACTCAGCTGGAAAGGGGCTGTGTCCTCTCTGCCTCTTCTGTGTCACCTGCTCCAGACATCTCCCTCTGAATATTCCCTCCCAAAGAAACTTCTTCCATATTCTTTTCTTTCTCAACCTGTTTCTCCTTCACAGCCCTTATCACAATTAACTCACTTATTGGTTAATTTAAGTGGCTTCTGCCTCTTTTCCTCAGGGCCTTAGTATTCCCTGGAGCCTAGAACAGTGTCTGGCCTGAAGCAGGTGTTTCGGGAATAGTCACCAAAGCAATGGATTTGTTTATGCATGTGCAGGGGGCCAACGCCTTCCAACAAGACTGTCTCCCATCCTGCAAGGTTCTGACTTCCAAAGGCCCAAGCCCATTTCCGTGTGTGTGGTGTGTGTGTTGTGTGTTCGCATGTATGTAGGTGTTGTAAATCTCTCTCTGAGCCACTAGGACCATTTTATCACCTTTCTTCACTTGGCCTAGAAACCCAGGCCCCCACCAGCCTCCTGCTCCCAGCCAGGGTGGACGTGCACCTCACCAGGCTTCCCGAAGCATCCTTCCTGTGGCTTCTGCCAGTTGAGAATGGCCTCCAGCCACTGGAGCTTGTAGAAGTCCAAGAAGCCACCGATTCCACAGAACATGACTGGAAGCAAAGACAGAGGACACTCTACAGGCTTGCCCCAAGACCCACCTGCTTCCGCCGTCCAAGGCTGCACAGTGCCACCTGCCTCCTCTCCCCAGGAGGTGGGGGCTCAGTGCAGTGGCTGGAAGAAGGCAGCTCCCAGACTCGGTCCTGCCTCCCATTTAGGGCCCTCATGGGGGTCAGTCAAAGAGGTAGTGTCAGTGGAGGGATCTAGACCCTCAAGCCAAGGAGCAACCACTCAGAGACACCTTTTCTGCCTCATCTCTGAGCTAGCCGGTCAGTCCAGAGCTCCATCACTGCGTCAGCCTTTGGGGCAGGAGGCAGTCACATTGTGGCAGATAAAATACAGGATGCTCAGTTAAAGTTGAGTGTCCAATAAATACAAATGCAAATTGTAAAGCATAAGAATATCGCAGGGAATGTCCAGGATGTACTTATACTAAAAATATATTCAGTTTATCTCAAGTTCAAATTTACTTGGAGCACCTGTATTTTTATTTGCTAAACCTGGCAGCCCTACTGTGTGTGTGTGTGTGTGTGTGTGTGTGCGTGTGTGCATGTGTAGGCGCGTGTTTGCCCCCCTGTATCAGGCACACCCCTCTGCTTTGTCCCAAGAGAGGAATGCCAGGGCTCACTGTTCTCCATGAAGATGTCCCGGGTGGGGTAGGCGTATCCGATGGCCTCAGCTCTCCGGTTCAGGTCCATCATGTTGGCACAAAAGAGATTCATGTAATGCCGGCTCTGGCGAAACAGCCCCTCTGTGCATCCCTTCTGAGGGGAAGAAATAGCCGGAAGGATGGGTGACAGACCCGCCCTCTGCTACAGGGGAAGACTTGTAGTTCTGAGGTGGTCTGGGAGGAGGCTGCCTTTGGGGCAGGTCTTTCCTCTTTTCTCAGAATTTCTTCCCACATCTATACCCCTGGACTGCCAGGGGCTCTGTCACGGCAGGGAGGGGGTGTTGGATCAGAAAAGGCTGGGTTTGAATCTCAGCACTGCCACTCAGGAGCGGTGTGACTTAGCCGGCTAAGTTAATCTTTCTGAACCTCGAGGCTCTCAGCCACAGGGAAAGGGAGGTGTGTCTGGGACTGCACGAGAGGTGCCCGCTGGGATGGGTGGGACCGTAGTTAGGACGTGCCCGACACAGACCTGGCACTGGAATAACATAGCCGTTAGCTGCTGTCACATTCAGATTCCAGGCCAACCCAGCTGGCTAGCTTCAGTGCTGCTCGACGTGTGGGCCGCCGATTGGTCTCAGGGACAGGACAGGAGTTGAGAAGGGGATTTGGCAATTTCTGTAACACTGTATCAGAGTAGCTTTCTATCTGTCGGATCTAATAATCGAAATAATTTTCCTCGCAATTTGATTTTTACGGTATTTACAGAAATACGGGACAGTGACAGCTTGCAAATAAATAAATTTTTTTTAAAAAACCTGCTTAGTTAAAACATTAAGTGTCTTTTCAGCTGAGAATTTCTGCACAAGAAATAATCGCTTTCAACGGACATAATGAGCCTTACCTTTCCATATGGGGAAATATACATGCTTAAAAATTATTATTCTGGGGCACCTGAGTGGCTCAGTGGGTTAAAGCCTCTGCCTTCGGCTCAGGTCATGGTCTCAGGTTCCTGGGATAGATCCCCACATTGGGCTCTCTGCTCAGCAGGGATCCTGCTTCCCCCCTCTCTTTCTGCCTGCCTCTCTGCCTACTTGTGATCTCTTTCTGTCAAATAAATTAATACAATCTTTAAAAAAAAATTATTTTCCGGGCCCCTGGGTGGCGCAGTTGGTTGAGCGACTGCCTTCGGCTCAGGTCATGGTCCCGGAGTCCCGGGATCGAGTCCCACATCGGGCTCCCAGCTCCATGGGGAGTCCGCTTCTCACT
This sequence comes from Nasua narica, assembly GCA_028533885.1. Taxonomy (NCBI): domain Eukaryota; kingdom Metazoa; phylum Chordata; class Mammalia; order Carnivora; family Procyonidae; genus Nasua; species Nasua narica. Next base: position 3,715,432 of record CM052805.1, read on the forward strand.
CTGACCTGCTCTCTCTCACTCTCTCTCTTTCCTAATAAATAAATAAATAAAATCTTAAAAAAAAAATTATTTTCCTTATTTAAGGCACCTGGGTGGCTCAGCTGGTTAAGTGTCTCCCTTCAGCTCAGGTCATGATTCCAGAGTCCTAGTATCGAGTCCCACATCAGGCTCCCTGCTCAGTAGGAGTGTCTGCTTCTCCCTCTACCCCTCCCCCATGCTTGTGATCTCTCTCTCTCTCTCTCTCTCTGTCTCAGATAAATAAATAAAATCTTTAAAAAATAAATAAAATTATCATTACTTAGTGATGTTTGCGCTCTTGGGCTTGGAAGAGCATTGGGGGCTGCAGAGGTGGGGGTGAGGCTGGTTTGTTTGGTTTGTTTTTCTGGAAGCCACTATGGACCAAATATTCTAAATCCTTTTCCATTTGTTATTGTTTACTGAGTTCTTTCTGCTGCTTCTCTCTTACTCGTTCTCTTTGTTTTCCTGATGCCTTGCGATCCGGTTTCGCATGCAGTGCGATCTGTCTGACTGGAATTCCAAATCCTGCCTCCCCACCCGCACCCCTACTTTGGCTCAATGTTACAGGGGACAGAGGGCAGGCTACTCTTACTTCGCTCTCCTGATGTCCAAAGCACGAGCCCCAAACCCCGCTTATTTTCCTGGTGTATGACATGCAAAACCGCACCGCCACAAGCCCCTTTTAATCTTTCTCTCTCCTCTCTGTGTGTGGCTGGCACACGAGGGGCACTTACCATTCTGGCCGAGAGGAAGAAGAGCAGCTGGTGGGACAGGCAGTAGCCTGAGCAGCCGGGCTTCGTCATGAGCGTCCTGCAGAAGTCTGAGAGCCTGCACGGCTGACTGCTGTCTGTCCTGGGGAAGAAGTGGTTCGGGCCCCCCAGAAGGATGCTCGAAAGGAAGCCTGAGGACATGGAGCCTTCCCTGGCCCCCTTCCCCCACTAGTTATTAGAACCCCCATATGTTCCAGGGACCCAGCCGTGCACAAGGGGTTGCTGCATAGAACACAGGTGTACTATGTCTTGATTTGCTAAATCAGTACCCCAGCACAGGGGAGGCGACCCTGGAGTTATCCTGGGTCGGGAGAGCTCCAGGGGGCTGCGACTTGTTCCATGGGGCTCCGTGGGACCCCCCAAGTACAGTTCTTCCCAGCACTGCCCTTCACAGCAGTTCTCTGAACCTAGGGCTGATTCAGGGCTGGGTCTAAGCCCCCCGCACAGCAGGATGAAATGGTGAGCTTAACTAGGCTCTATTCCTGCTTATAGAGACTTACTGCCCAGTGAGGGAGACAGAACCCCAGACAAATGTAAATTCTATCTATGGCTACTGCTGGTGCTAGGAGAGTCAGTCTACTATGGGAGGTCAGGGAAGGTTCTGGAAAAAGGATGCTGGAGCGGCCCTGAGGGGTGAGCAGGGTTACTTCGGCAGGGGGGTGGGGCGGGGTGGTGTGAGAGGAGAACCACAGATGCCAGCTGGGCACAGGCAAAGGTTTAGAAGTGGGACAGAGTAGTTCCTTTTGAGAGTCTGACAAGAGCCCCAGGGGCTGGACTAGAGGGGCCTGGAGACCTGTAAAGGCAGCAGGAGCTGGGGCTTTGTTCTGAGAACAATAGGAAGCTTCATACTGGGGGCGGAATGTTAAGATGTGGTTTTTGAAAGGATCCCTCTGGTGTGAGAGACCAGTGGGGTGGGGGGTGGGGGTGTGTGCAAGGAGTGGGGTGGATGTTTGGACCTGGCTGGAAGTCTCCAGTGGAGAGTGGGGTGGTGGGGGAGGCAGCTTAGGTGCAATGGGGGTGGGAGAGGTTGGTGTCAGGGGGCCGGGGCGGGGGGATGCTGGGCCTGGTTCTGCACAGACCCTTGGGGACTTGGAGAGCTAGTGGGACAGGAGGACTAGCAGGGAGCAAGTGATTTGGGATTTTTGGGAAGTGGGGCCAGGGCAGGGGGCCCACCCTGTTCCCAGCAGCTGCACCAGACACGAGTCACTGTGTTCCTCGGAGAAGGAGTCCTGTGGCTCAAACGTGGGGTAGACCAAGGAGGCATCTGTGCTGGTCCAGGCATGCGGAAGCTTCCAAAACCCAGGCTGGACAGTCGGCTGGAACTCTGGCAGAGAGATGGGGTGAGGGGAAAGGACCCAGGAGCAGTGGGCCAGGCCTTGCCTAACTGCAACCAGACTCCTGAAGCCCAAGCCCAGGAACTGGGTGTCCCTGCCCAGGTAGCCCTGACTGCACGCAAGCCTGCCCAGGGCTCTGAGCCTTGCCTGCTGCTTGCTTGCACATTATGTTTGAAACATTCAGGAAGCTCCTCTTCTGAAAAAAAAAATTTTTTTTTTTTAAATCAGTAGGAATTGGGGCTCCTGGGTGGCTCAGTTGGTTAAGCTTCTGCCTTTGGCTCAGGTCATGATCTCAGGTGCAGGGACTGAGCCCCAAGTCAGGCTCCCTGCTCAGCTCGGAGTCTGCTTCTCCCTCTGCCTCTGCCCCTCCCCACAGCTTGTGCTCTCTCTCAAATAAATAAACAAACAAACAAACAAATAAATAAATAATCAAAAAAAAAAAAAAAGAAAGAAAAGGAAGATGCCAAGGGACTTCTTCAGGGTAACACAGGTTGGGATGGTCTTAAGGGCCGGGCCTGGGAGAGGATGGGGCCCACGGAGATCAGCGGCAGGGAGGGCGGGGGTGTGGTCGTGTGTGCAGCTGGGCTGCTGGGTGAGAAGGAAGGGGGTGCTGGCTAATCATGTCCTCCTTCACTCCCACACACCTGACTGGGAGCTGGGAGTCTAGGAGGCCGGACAAGCATGAGGTGCTGGATTTATACGTCGTCCCCCTGCACCACCCTAGGAATGATTCACGCCAGGCTTATAGGGTGGATTAGAGAGATGCTAGCAGAATGCTAATATTTGGTGGGCAAAGGGCTGAATTATCTTTGAGATATTCTACTCTCTGGGACAGACCAGACTCTCCCCTCTGGTCTAGGATGAAGGCTCCCAAGCCTGGGGTGAGCTGAACAAGGGGAGGCACGTTCCCTACTCCCGGCCACTCTGCCCCACCATTCACCCCCTCCCCGTATGGGTGGGAGAGGTCATCACAACCCGTTCAAAGATGACCAAACATTCCCTGGATTCAGCCTGTGGTGTGCTTGGCCCACAGGAATCAACTGGGTTGGTCAAGATTGTCCCAGATCCTCCGTTACGCCAGGAGGAGTGCCCCCAGATGCCGTGTTCCTGGAGTAAGGGGTCTCTACCCCCTGCTGTTACCTCTTAGGTACTTGGGATCACTCAGGTTGAGGTAGAAGATGGATCTGTGAAGGAGAGGTTCTAGCTTTTCTGCCAGCTTCCCGACACGCAGGCTCAGCTGCTGCAGCTGGGGGTCCCGGGCCCACTTTTCCTGAACACCTTTTAGCTGCCCTGGAAAGGAAAAGACTTCATTCATCCCATCATTTGACAAACCGTTTGAACAGGAAAGATTATCCTCACTTATAATGCGTATTGAGCCTCTCTGCCTCCTCCAGTTCCCGAGAGGAAAGAATTGGCTGAGCTTATTGGAAATTAGGTCTTGTGGGGCTCAGCTGGGTGATGGGGCTGGGGCCCATGTGCTGGAAGTTGGCAGCTTCGAGTTTGATTTCTGGAGGTGGGCCTGAGTTCAGATCCTGACTCCAATACCTTCTTGTTGAATGATGAGAGGATATTTAATTTCTTTCCATTTTACTTTCTTCATCTATAAAATGGGGGTAATGATGGTCCTTACTTCTTAGAGTGGGGAGTTGTAAGGATTAAATGAACTAATGCATACAGAGGACTTAGCATTGTCCATAGCGCAAAGTAGGCACTTAATAAAGTTTAGCTGTAAGTATTAATTGAGGAGACCTAAGGTTTGCTGTATGGGAATGAGGGAGGGATTCAGATGCCTGGTGGATAGCCACTGTGTACAGTTGAGCAGGTTGTATACTGCACAAGGACAGCATCTATTCCTATCATGGGTTTGTATGTGTATTAAGACAATTTTCCAGCAGATGGCAGGCAAGTGACTTGAGGAAGGAGACGTCTTTTTCTAATTTTCATAGAGATGTCTTTTGGACTAGCAGTGATACGGCAGGCGTGGGAGAAAATGGTGACGGAGGGGAGATAAGAGGTGGTCGAGAGGAGATGTGAGGGAAAGCCTCAGCACAGGGCTGAGAGGATGAGAGATGGCCTGAATTCAGATAAGAACTTTGATGGGAGGGCGGATATGGTTCAAGAGTGTGCTAATCAGGGCCCCTGGGTGGCGCAGTTGGTTGGGCGACTGCCTTCGGCTCAAGTCATGATCCCGGAGTCCCGGGATCGAGTCCCACATCGGGCTCCCAGCTCCATGGGGAGTCCGCTTCTCACTCTGACCTTCTCCCTTCTCATGCTCTCTCTCACTCTCTCTCTTTCCTAATAAATAAATAAATAAATAAAATCTTTAAAAAAAAAAAAGAGTGTGCTAATCAAGTCTTGTGGGGTGGTGGGCTCCATAACAGTCTTCTTCAGTCTTGGCTCTCTCCCTGTACTTGAACCTAGGCTGTCGGCTTCTGAAGCCTTGTTCTAGACTGCTTGGCTCTACAGCAGCTGGAGGGTACTGTCCTGGCACCCAGAAGGGGTGATTGGCACCCAGAGGTGACTGTCAAGTCAGCAGTGAGGTGCACCCAACCTGGCCTCATGGTGGTATTTCTCCCTGCCTGGGTGGCTGCTGCTGTCACCTTCTGGATCACTGTCGTGGCTGGCAGAGGCAGCTGGAGGGACCCTTTTCTTTCTAAGGGTCAATGTCCACTAGTCTAGCCCCAAGCAGAAAGGATTTGGGAGATCAATGGGTATCTTGTTGCTACTGGACCCCTCCAGAATGTGAACCCCTTCTCTCTGTCCTGGGAGGCTGAGAATGAAGATAGGGCCCTCACAAGGAGTGCTGTGGCAGCCAGCCAGTTTCCACACCCTTCCAAGCCCTTCCTGCATCGTATGGGGCTGACCCTCGAAACCAGTAAGAAAGTGGGGAGATGATGGTGTGTGACCTCCAAAGCTTGGTTGTAAAAGACGTTAAGCCTCCTACCTTGCTCTCTCTGAGGTCACGTGCTCTGGGCAAGCCAGCTGCCATGTTGCCAGGGCACACAAGTAGCCACCTGGAGAGGTCGCATGGTGAGAAACTGAGGCCTCCCGGCAGCTGCCAGCACTAACTTGCCAGGCCTGGGATTGAACGGGGTGGCTCCTCCAGCCCTGGTCAAGCCTTCAAATGATCACAGCCCTTGCCAACATCCGGACTCCAACCCCATGTGAGACCCTGAGTCAGAACCACCCAGCCCAATGCTTCCCAGATTCCTGACAAACAGTGATGGTGAGATGGTAACCGTTTTGTTGTTTTATGTAGCTCTTTGGGGATAATTTGTTATGCATCAATAGGTTATTGCAGAGGGATAGGGGAGAACTGTGGATGGGGGTCAGGGGGGTCGGGCGTGGTCTAAAGCTGTTGGTGGTACTGGGTTGGGCCGCTGCTTCTCTCCTTCCCAGCCACCTCGACCCTGTGATGACTCAGACGAGGGGCGCTGAGTCAGACAGAGCGGGGTTCTAAGCCCACTGCTTCCACTTGCTTGCTGTGTGATTCTGGACATTCTCTAAAGCCTGTCTCCTCGTTGGTAAAAAGGGGATAATCATAATGAACTTACTTCAAGGATTGTGGGGAGAAGTCAGCAAAATAACCCATATGAGTGTTTACCTTACCCCATATGAGTGCCAGTGCTTAGTGGTTACTTAACGAACTTTCTCTTTTATTATTTCATGGACCCCAGAAAGCACATGGCCAAGGGAACCACCTGCCCTTCCCTTCTCTCTCCATAAGGAAATGACAGGTCCCCAGCCATGGGACGGCTGCTGAGAAAAGTCTGTTGCCTTTCTCCAGGAACACTTATTCAGCAGCTGCTGAGACGGAGCCCAGTGCTGTGCCTGACATCTAGGGTGGTCAGAAAAGTCAATGCAATGTCCACCCTTCCCTCAAGGGCTGTTGGAGCAGGTGGATTTGAATACTAGACCTCCTGCCTATCAGCTGTGAGGCATAGGGAGGGTACCGAACCTCTCTGTGCCTCCGAGTCCCCACCTGCTGAGAGAGCAAAACAGAACACTTCCCCCTCTGGGCTGTTTGGCGATTACATGCAGCCAAAACCCAGGTCACATCCAAAGTACATTTGCTAGGCCGCAGGCCGTGGCTTTGTGGGCCCCTTCCTTTATTAAAAAAATAGATCAAAGAGTACGTCTTACAACGGTATTAGTATAAAGATGAATATGTTGATATTATATATTAGAGCATCCTCTTTGACTTAAAAGTTCATTTTTATTCCTTCTGACTTTTTTTTTTAAAGATTTTATTTATTTATTTGACAGAGAGGAGAGAGATCACAAGTAGGCAGAGAGGCAGGCAGAGAGAGAGAGAGAGAGAGAGGGGGAAGCAGGCTCCCTGCTGAGCAGAGAGCCCGACGTGGGGCTCGATCCCAGGACCCTGAGATCATGACTCGAGCCAAAGGCAGAGCCTTTAACACACTGAGCCACCCAGGCGCCCCATATTCCTTCTGACTTTAACGGAAATCAAAGCAAGGTGCCTGGGTGGGTCAGGCGGTGGAGTGTCTGCCTTTGGCTCAGGTCCTAGGATTGAGTCCTGCATCAGGCTCCCTGCTCAGTGGGGAGTCTGCTTCTCCCTCTCCTTCTGTACTTCTCCCCTGCTCACATTCTCTCTCTCTCTCTCTCTCTCTCTCATGTGTGCACACTCTCTCTCAAATAAAATTAAAAAAAAAGAGAGCAATCAAAACCGTTTCATGGGCCTCTGAAAGTATCCTGTGCCTAATGGGGAAGCCAGGCCCGTGGTTTATTACTATTATTCATTTCAAGAGGCTTTATAGGACAGGGCTGGGATTAAACGGAGACTCTGGTCCTAGCCTGAGAGGATCTGAGATCTTGGGGGTCTCCAGGATGCCGCCTCGGGGCTCAGGAGTGTGGGGAGGGGGACGCTGGGAGGTCAGGCATGGAAACAGACCTGTCCCAGAGCCCTCCTCCTTCTGGGACCTGGAGTCCAGGTGGGTGGGGGTGGCAAGAGGCACTGGCCACCCAGAGGGGGTGATGGGGAAGGGGGGTGCCAGCCAGGGCCCCAAGCTGATACCAAGTCAGCTCTTTGTCACTTAGGTCAAAGTGGCCTTTGGAGAGGGGCTCCTGCAACTGGAAGTGTGTGGGGTGGTTCCTTGTTTGCCTTGGCCTATCGCCAGCTCCTTCTAGAGGATCTTATATCCCTCCCTGAAAGCTGAACAAACACTTGGCTCTTTTCTTGGAGCCTTCAGGTGGCGTTGGCTGGAAGTGGGGGGAGCACACTGAAGCCTGATCTTGAGGGTTCCTGGTTTCGTCCATAGCCACCCTCCCATAAAGGCCCTTTGAAAGGGCACACTCCCCCTGCCCACCTTGCTCCTGACATATCAGGACCAGCCCTGCCAAAGGAATCATTTCCTCCCAGGAAAATAAGAATTTCCAAATCTTTTCCCCTGTAGTTCCCCTGTAGTTCCCCTGAATCCTTTTTGCTTCTAAAATAATTGAGTACAGCAGGGCCCCAATAGAGCTCCAAAAGGAGCAAACCTTCTAGCAGAGCAGGGAGGCGACCGGCTGAGAACCGTTTTTCTGGTGGCCCGGCCAGGGGAACGAGAGTGCACTCACCTTCCAGCACCCGGAACCCCACCACGCCGTCCAGGTTGATTTCAGGCAGCCTCTTCTTCAGGAAGGAGGTGGCTCTCTCCAGTGCCGAGAGGATAAGGCCCATGATGGTGGCCTTGCCCTCTGGGGTGTCCGGGGGTGCCAGCGAGGAGGGCTGCAGAGCGGGCGGTGTTGCCAGCAGCACCAGCAGGAGCAGGAGCCCTGGGCTGGACATGGCTGGCCCTCCGCCTGAGGCTGGTGGAGTGTTTCAGCTCTGGGCAGCCCGCCCCACAGACACCCCTCCTTGTCCCTTCCTCCTTGCTCCTCCCCTGCAGGGCTGGCCCAGCAGCCTGGGGTGGCCTGGGCAGAGGGTCATGGGAAGGGCAGGTGGAGGGTGGGGGGTAGGGGGTGGGGGGTGGGCAGCGGTCAGGCCAGTCCTGGAGCGGAGCCAGCTGGCTGCAAGCTCCCACCCTTTCCTTCTCCTTCCTGATTCTCCAGGCCCACGGACTGCATCTTGGATCTACCAATTGCAATTATACTCCAGAAATCTAAAAACACGGAAACGTAAAGGTTTTTCCTCTTCTGTTGCTTGAAATAAGTTTGGGATAAGCTTGTTTGCAGGCCCATCTGCCAGAAGGGACAGAAGATTCCTTAGGGCAGCGCCTGCCCAGTAGAAACAGAATATTAACGGCAAAGGCAGGCCATGTGGGCACTTAGACATTTTCTAGTAGCCACGTTTTAAAAAGTAAAGAAAAGCAAGTGAAATTAAATTTTTTTAAAAGATTTTATTTATCTATTTAACAGAGGGAGAGAGATCACAAGTCGGCAGAAAGGCAGGCAGAGAAGGGGGGGAGCGAAGGGGGGGGAAACAGGCTCCCCGCTGAGCAGAGAGCCCGATGCGGGGCTCGATCCCAGGATCCTGAGATAATGACCTGAGCCAAAGGCAGAGGCTTTAACCCACTGAGCCACCCAGGCGCCCCCCAATTTTTTTTTTAAGTAGGCTCCACACCCAGCTTGGAGCTCAACAGGGCGCCCAAACCGACAACCCTGAGGTCAAGACCTGAGCTGAAATTGAGAGTCAGACGCCTCACCGACTGAGCCACCCAGGCACCCAGGCAAAATGAATTTTAATGATCTATTTTATTTGACCCAATGGATCCAAAACAACATTTCCACAGGTCGTCAATATAAAAATGATTAACTTTGTAACATTTTTTAAAAGTATCAGTTTTCTCAAATGAAGTCTTTTAAATTTGGCATTTTATACTTGAGGCACATTTCAACACAGGCTAGGCTCATTTCAAGAGCCAGATAATCACATGTGGCTGCTGTATTGGACAGTGTAGACTTCGAGCCCTTCCTTGGCTCATTCAGTGTGAAAGCATATCTGTTTCCCTGCAGAAATTTGTAGAAAACATTTATGCCTTTATTTTAGAGAGAGAGCTCAGGTGGGGGTAGGGGCAGAGGGAGAGGAGAGGAGAGAGAGAGAGAGAGAGAGAAAGAAGCAGACTCCCCAGTGAGTGGAGAGCACTCCGGGGAGGGGGGGCTCAATCCCAAGACCCCGAGATCATGACCTGAGCCAAAACCAAGAGTTGGATGCTCAAACAACTGAGCCTCCCAGGTGCACCCCCTGCAGAAATTTTCATGTTGGTTTACTGGGAGCTGTCCTGAACCTTGCTGGATGGTTACATGCACATGCACCATATTGCCTTTCTAAAATCCAAAAAGTTCTGAATGCAGAAACATATCTGGCCCTCAGGGCTTCAGTTAACAGATTATAGATCTGTAAAAAAATAAAATAAAAATACCGCCACCAAAATGTGCATCTTGATGGTCCTTGTGGGCATGCTGTAGGTCAACTATTTAATTTCATTCTTGTTCCTCCCTCCCCCACCCCTGCCAGCCTTTTTATACATTTTTTCCTGAACATTTAAAAATGACAGTTTTATTGAGATATAATTCACATACCATAAAATTTGCCCTTTTAAAGCATACAATTCAGCAGTGTCTTTTAAAGTAGATTCACAAGGTTGTTCAACTACCACCACTGCCTGATTCTGAAACATTTTCGTTCCCCCCAAAAGAAACCTGTCCCCATTAGCAGTCACTCCCCACTCCCACCCCTGCCTCCTCAACTGCCCAGCCCCCAGCAACCACAAATCTACTTTCGATGTCTATGGATTTTCCCATTCTGGATATTTCATAAAATTGGGGAACTATTCAATATGTGACCTTTTGTGTCTGACTGCCTTCCTTCAGCATAACTTTTTCCAGGTTCATCCATGTTGTAGCATGAATCAGGACTTGATTCCTTTTTATGGCTGAATAACATCCCACTGCATGGCTAGATCCCATTATATCCTATCCATTCATCAGTTGATGGACACGTGAGTGGTTTCCACCTTTCTGCTACTGTGAATAATGCTGAAATAAACATCTGTTTACAAGCTTTTGTTTCAAAACCTGTCTTCAGTTTTCTTGGACATATACCTATGAGGCAGTTGTTGGATCCTGTGGTGAGGGTATGTTTAACTTATTGAGGAACCACCTAAATATTTTCCACAGGGGCTGCATCACTTTACATTCCTACCAGTAATGTATGAGGGTTCCTCATGCATACGCTTTTATGTGGTAACCCTGTGACAATTTAATATTGCAGTTATACCATATATTTATTTGTGTACTGTATCTATATCTGTGCCTTATACATAGAGAGAGTTAAGAAGTTTTTTTTTCCCTTCCCAATAGCCATTTTTCTTTTATTCTCTTGGGTGCGTCATTGAGAATGAATGTTCCAGGAGAAGCTTGTCACTATTGTCACTTCAGTTAATCCTTACAACAGCCTCTCAAGTGGGTCCTATTCTTTTTTTTTTTAATATTTTGTTTATTTACTTGAGAGAGAGCAAGAGAGAACACAGAGGGAGGGGGAGAGGAAGAAGCAGACTCCCCACTGAGCAGGGAGCCCAATGTGGGACTCGATCTCAGGACGCTATGATCATGACCTGAGCCCAAGGCAGATGCTTAACCGAGTGAGCCACCAAGGCACCCAAGTGGGTCCTATTCTTATCCCCTTTTATAACTTAAAATCTGAGGCTCTAGGGGACAAGGTAAGTGACTTCTTGTGACCCACTGTCTCACAGCTAGTATGAGGTGGTACAGGAATGCCAATGCCTGAGTCCACATCTTAAGAATCAGGTGATGCTGCTAGGGTGAGTTCAATCTCCGGTTTCTAAAGGGGAAACAATACCCTCCTGACCTTTGGAAGGACTGAACTTCCTATGTGATATATAACAAATGGGCAGGCAGGACAAGCAGAGCTGGCTGAGCTCTGAAACACCTCCGGCTGGTGGTGCATCTTGCTTCTTTCTCCCTAGAAAAGCAATCCTGACTCCTTTGCTAACCAGGGTTTCAACCTCTAGTGCACGGCATTTACTCTTGGTTTGTCATAACCATGGGACCTGGTCCTTATCCTCTTAGATCATCGCGGCAGAAGAGCCTGTCTGAGATGGGAAGTCCCCTCCTTTAATTACGGGTCAGGAAAGCCAACTGACAGAGAGTGACTTGTCCAAGATCATGAACCGGCCAACAGGAATTGTTGTTTCACTGTATTTTGAAGTTATCTTAGAGTTTTGAGAAAAAGCGTTCCTAGATCCTCACAAGGTAAAAACTTTACCATAGCATCACCAATTTCTGGCCGGCAGGGACTCCTTCGAAGTTCTGGGCGGACTCCACTTAAGGAACCACCTCCCCACCTCCTTTCTCTCCGCCCATCTCCGAGAGGCTGTGTCTGAGGCTGCGCACTGCGTAGCTGGCCCGGGAGGGCGATCACGTGACTGTTGTCGGCCCGCCAAGATGGCGGCTTCCTCTGTGGCCCTGCTGGCGGTGGCCACATCTCTGCTGCTACTGCTGCTGGTTTCGTGGAAGCGCTGGTGTCAGGGGCGCGCGAAGTGGCACGTGATCATTGTGGTGCTGGGGGACGTGGGCCGCAGTCCCCGCATGCAGTACCACGCGCTGTCGTTTGTCAAGAGCGGCTTCTCTGTGACCCTTCTGGGCTTTTGCAGTGAGTAACCAGGGGACTGGGAGGGAGGCTGCGCTCTCAGTCTTTAACCGGCGGCTTTGACCTGCCTGGGGGAGCTGGGGTGGGGACGTCCCTTCCTCCCTCCTACCTCGAGCAGCTCTCTGAAATTGGACGTCCTCGGTAGTGGCCCAGACGGCCAGGTTTCTGCCCCAGCCTTTGCTGGATGGGTCTCTAGGAACAGCCAGCGTTAATGGAATGCCTGCCATATGTCAGGACTGTGTTAAATTAAGTGAACTTACTGCATAGTCTCACATTATCTTTCTAGTGAATGTAAAGACGGATTGGAACCCAGGTGTGTGTGACTTCAGGGCCAGTGACCATAACCATACTTCCTTGTGGCTACTTTTGTCAGGCTGTGCCTCAGAGGACTTGGCTCCTCTCCGTTCCACATCCTCAATGCCGAGGTCTGCAGACAGGAGAGGTTTCATTTGTGCTGCACGTCCAACTTTTACTCTCAGTGTGCAGAAGCAGGGGTGTCTGCTCCTTCATCTTCCTCCAGGATGGCATCTTTAGAGGGTACCTCAGTCGTGTATCAGGGAAAAGGCGAAGTAGCACTGGTTGCCTTTGGCCTGTTTTGAACGTGTCATCAGAGAGTGGAGTGAAGTGGAACTTCCTACGGGTCTGCCTGTGGTGGGATAATTCCACCATCTAGGGAGTTCTAGATTATCTGGAGTGCCTACTATGTGTCAGGCATTGTGTTAACTAAATAAAAGTGGATAAGATTCAGGCCCTCCCTCTGTGGGGAGAATCTGGACAAGAAGTGTCCTTATGTTCTATTCCGGCTATGGAGGAACAGAGAGAAAAGTCTTATTTTCCAAAACATTCTTCACTATTTAGCCTGAGTTGGTGGGTCATCAGACTTTATATTGCCCTGTCCACTGCATTAAAGGGAACATTCTTTTCAGACTCCAGACCCTATGATGAGCTCTTGCAGAACAACAGAATTGAGATTGTGAGTTTGACAGAACATCGGAAACTTCCAGGTAGGATGCAGGGAACTCCAGATTCCTTTGAATCTGTGTCTGTGTTGGGCGGGTAGGGGGATTTACACATTGCCAAGCATTCCTTTGGGAGTAACAGCTGTTTTTGACTTGTAGTTGGGCCTTACATTTTCCAGTATGGAGTCAAAGTTGTATTTCAGTCCGTGCACTTGCTGTGGAAGTTGATATGCAGGGAGCCAGCAGCCTACATCTTTCTCCAGGTAAACATCAGCCTTGTGTCATTCTATGAGAATCAGTGTTAAGTTTTCTTTACTTCTCAGCCTTTTAAAACGTGCAAATTGTGGAGCACCTGGGTGGCTTAGTCGGTTGAGCTCAGGTCATGGTCTCAGGGTCCTGGGATCGAGCCCCATATGGGGCTCCCTGCTCAGCGGGGAGCCTGTTTTCTCCCTCTCCCTCTGCCCCTCCCCCTGCTTGTGCGTGCGCTCTCTCTCTCTCTCTCTCTCTCTCTCTATGTCAGATAAATAAATCTTTGAAAAAAAATGCAAATTGGTGAATAAATTGTATATTTGTGTGTGTATAGACTTACAAAAACATGAGTAGGAGCTTATGGTATGTGTCCATTGTATTTTTTTTTTTAAGATTTTATTTATTTATTTGAGAGAGAGAGAGAGAGAGAGAACTTGAGAGAGCATGAGAGGGGAGAAGGTCAGAGGGAGAAGCAGACTCCCTGTGGAGCTGGGAGCCCGATGTGGGACTTGATCCCGGGACTCCGGGATCATGACCTGAGCTGAAGGCAGTCGCTCAACCAACTGAGCCACCGAGGCGCCCTGTGTCCATTATATTAATGGTACTCATTCATTCTATTATTCTATCATTATAGACAGAGTCTTAGACTGTACTTATTACATATCTAAATGCCTGTATTAATTCATCCAATTCCTCACAATTCTAATAAGTAGGTTCTTGTATTACTTACATTTTAGAGATGAAGAAACTTAGATCCAGAGAGGTTCTGTAAATAACCCCATCATCATACAGCTAGGAAATACTGGAGTTAGGATTTGAACCAAGTAGTTGATCTGGTTCTGGGATTAGGCTCTCAGACTCTTCCATTCACTGCTTTTTAATATGTAAAAATACCTTCTCTTAATTAGCTGCTCTGTATTCCAAAATATGATATGTTCTAACAATTTTAGTTTCATTTTAACAGACATTCAGATACTTCTAGATTTTTTACTTTTACAAATAGCACAGCAAAGAGCCTCAGTGACCATATGTTTTTTGCAGTTTCTTCGTGGGGTGAATTCCTGTGCTTTAATCAGAGTACATGCTCCTTTTAAACTTTTTTTTTAAAGTAGGCTTCATGCACAATGTGGGACTTGAACTCACAACCCTGAAATTAAGATTCACATGCTCTGGGGTGCCTGGGTGGCTCAGTCAGTTAAGTGTCTGACTTTTGCTCAGGTCATGATTGGGGTCCTAGGATTGAGCCCCGTGTCGGGCTCCCTGCTCATTGGGGAGTCTGCTTGTCCCTCTCCCTCTGCCTCTCCTTCCCACTTGTGCTCTCTCTCTGTCTCTCAGATAAATAATAAAGTCTTAAAAAAAAAAAAAAAGAGTCACATGCTCTATCGACTTAGCCAGTCAGGCACTCCAGAGTTCACGTACTTTTTTTACATTTTTTTTAAAAAATATTTTATTTATTTATTTGACAGAGAGATCACAAGTAGGCAGAGAGGCAGGCAGAGAGAGAGAGGGAAGCAGGCTCCCCGCCGAGCAGAGAGCCCGATGCGGGTCTCGATCCCAGAACCCTGAGACCATGACCCGATCCGAAGGCAGAGGCCCCAACCCACTGAGCCACCCAGGCGCCCCTGAGTGCACGTACTTTTAAAATGTTATGGTGTGTAACTAGATAGTTCTAGAATAAGGTTGGACCAATTTATCCCCCACCCAATGGGGATGCCTCTTTTCCCATGTCCTACCCCTAGCTATTGTTAGGTGTTCTAGAGTTTACATTCCGAAAGGTGAAAAGTGCACCTCTTTGGCCATTTTTTTAATCTCCTTGATTATTGGTGGTCTTGGACTTTTCAGGTTGGTCAATTTTATTTCCTTTATGAGTTTTTTAGTGAGGAAGAGGGTCTTTCTTCTGCTTATTAATTACCAAGAGCTTTGTAAAGATAATTGACTCCTTGCCATGTATGTTGCAACTGTTTTCGTTCAGTTTATTGTTGACTGTGGTCTGGGTTTCCTTCTCCTCATTCAAGTGTCTCTTTCCCAGAACCCCCCGGGCCTGCCTGCCATTGCTGTCTGCTGGTTTGTGGGCTGCCTCTGTGGGAGCAAGCTTGTCATCGACTGGCACAACTATGGCTACTCCATTATGGGTCTGGTGCATGGCCCCAGCCACCGCCTTGTCCTGCTGGCCAAGTGGTGAGTGTCTGGGAAGAGGGTGCAGACACCTTCCCTGAACTGGGTAGGAAGAAGGACCAGTGCAGAGACCTTGTGAAGCTGGTCCCCCGTGTGCTCTGTGGGGTAAAGGCAAGGCTGGAGAATTAGGGTGAGTCTGGTTATAAGTGATAGAAATTGGCCTCAGCCACGGAAGACATGAGTTGGTCCTGAAACTGCAAAGTTTCAGGCTTTGAGCTCAAAAGGTGTCATCAGGACTGGCTCTCATTTCTCCGCACTCCCTCCTGGAGGTGTTTCTCATGTGCTGGGAGCTCCCCGGCGCTCATCCCCACCCTGACAGGCTCAGTGGAGAAAGGGAGCCTCTCTGATTGGCTCGTGTTCATCTGCCAGGTTCTGACATCCCACTGAGGGAGGGAGGCTGCAGTACCCTAATGTCTCAGGCTTAGGGGAAGTGCTACTGTCAGTGCCACTGTCAGACCTGGGGTCCTGGTGCCCCCAGATTAGAGCCCCAAATAAAAACCAGGGTGCTGTTGGAGAATGGGGACACACAGGCCACAGCCTGCTGCCACCAGTGAGGCAGGGAGAGGGAAGAAGGGCCTGTGGGAGCAGGTTGGACGCAGAGCAGGAAGTCGTGTTCTGAGCCGGAGTGGGCAGTATCTGCCGCCTCTCCCTGATGGGTCATCCACTGAGGGTCGTGATAGCTGTGGCAGCAGCAGCAGCTAGCCATCGTGGAGTACTTGCTGCATGCCAGGCCAAGCCCTTGAGCCATTCGGTCCACGCTGCCGCTGGTGAGGATGTCCTGTGGTCACTCTCCTTTTACAAGCCAGGAAACCAAGGTCGAGCACCAGTTTGCTGCTTGGCACACAGGTACTAAGCGTGAGGACCACAGTTCAGTCCCAGGTTGTCCAGCTCTCTTGCCTTCTCTGCATCCTGAGTGAGGAATAGGCTGTGGTACAGCAGTTGCATTCAGCAGCCTGGAGTGCTCCTTCCCTTTTCTGGTCCTCTTTCACGTCTGCTGTGGGAGCAGGATTCAGGTCTCCATTGGGGGCTAACCTGTTGCTAACACCTCTCTCAAATTTTTAAAACCATCCCTTGGTGACCCAAACGCCTCAACCCCACAACCTTTGCAGCAAGAGCACTAAGATTTAATAATAAAGTCTTTATTACACTTCTTCCTTTGGTGCAAGAGAGCCTGGATTTTCCCTTCTGTAGAGATAAGGTTTCTTTCTTTCTTCCCTTCTTCCTTCCTTCTTCCCTCCCTCCCTCCCTCCCTCTTTCTTTTCTTTTCTCTCTTTCTCTCTTTCTCTCTCTTTCTTTCTTTCTTTCTTTCTTTCTTTCTTTCTTTCTTTCTTTCTTTCTTTCTTTCTTTCTTTCTTTTCTTTCCCTCTCTCTCTCTCGATTTTATTTATTTGACAGAGAGACACAGTGAGAGAGGGAACACAAGCAGGGGGAGTGGGAGAGGGAGAAGCAAGTTCCCACTGAGCCGGGAGCCTAATGTGGGGCTTGATCCCAGGACCCTGGGATCATGACCTGTGCCGAAGGCAGATGCTTAACAACTAAGCCACCCGGGTGCTCCGAGATAAGGTTTCTAACTCTATTTAAGCTGAAAAGTGATGTGACTTAAAGGTGTAATAGTACAGATGGAACTCAGCGCAGACTCTGGGAAGGTGCCTCACCAGCAACTCGATTTGGGAGACCCCCCAGCTCTGTGCTCTTCTGTACCAGAAGGTGTCAAGTCATGTGGGGGGTGGCAGTAGTGCTGGGACCCAGGGCTCCTGGCTGAATGGTGATACGTCTTTTCAGGTACGAGAAGCTCTGCGGGCGTCTGTCCCACCTGAACTTGTGTGTGACCAACTCGATGCGGGAAGATCTGGCAGAGAACTGGGGCATCAAGTAGGGGCCTGAGGAGGGGAGGGGTCCCCAGCGTGGGTGGTCCCAGCTGCAGTGCTTGCTGTGTCATGTTGGCAAGGCATGCACAAATGCCCAGGGGTCTGGGGAGATGGTTACTGGTTTTGGGAAGCCGAGGGAGGAGGATACCAGAGAGCCCATGCGGTTTTGGTTTTAGAATATGTCTCTGAGCTTCCCCCAGTAATTCTGAAGCTTCTTGTCCTTGTCTGAGATTTGGATCCTCCAAATGCCCTTATTTTTTGGAACCCCCTGAATCTTAGGCCTTTCTCTGGCTCTCTCTAGAGCCACCAGTGATCTCATTGCAGAGCCGTGACTGTCTATGACAAGCCAGCATCTTTCTTTAAAGAGACACCCTTGGACCTGCAACACCAGCTGTTTATGAAGCTGGGCTGCACCTACTCTGCTTTTAAGACCCGGTAGGTCTCCTGTCCTCAGTCTTTCTCTGCCTTCTCTCATGCTTCCTGCCGTCCCGCCTCTCCCCCACCTCCTCGAAGCTGTCCCATCTCTCCCCTGGCTCCTCACGGCTGCCTTGGTCTCTTGCATCTTCTGGCTGCAGACCTGGGAATCCCCTAATCCAGGGGCTGGCATACTATGACCACAGGCCTGCCACCTGTTTTGGTAAATAAGGTTTTATGGCCCTGCAGCACACTCATCCAGTCACGCATCGTGCGTGGCCGCTTTTGTTCAGCACAGCAGAGCTGAGTTTTGCAACAGAGACTGGAGGGCGGTGCTGGCATGGCCGCATCCTGACATTTGGGAGCCTGCAGGCCTCACTCCTCACTCTGCACTCTCACTCGCCGTCCTGGGGCCTGAGGCCTTGCTCTGTGGCATCTCATGGGCTCTGTTTCTGTTCCTCCAGCTCAGAACCCCCGGACCCAGCAACAGAGAGGTCGGCCTTCACAGAGCGGGATGCTCAGAGTGGGCTGGTGACGCATCTTCGCGGGCGGCCGGCCCTGTTGGTCAGCAGCACCAGCTGGACAGGTCTGGGGACCCTCCCGGGCACGTGGGGCTTGTGTGAGCACCTGGCTGAGCTTGCACCCATGTGTATTTGAGGACACGGGGGGCCTTTCGAGCTGGGAGGGGAGGCATCTAGAAACCAGCCAATGACACTTCTCTTTTCTTGTAGAGGATGAAGACTTCTCCATCTTGCTGGCAGCATTAGAAAGTAGGTGTGTGGCTGTGGTCGGGAGCTTGTCGGGGCTGCTGAGCTGTGAGGTGCTCACCTGGCCTTGCATGGTGTCTTCGGCAGCATGTTCCTGCCCTAGGGCCACTGAAAGGGTCAGCCTGAGGACATGGGTGGTGGAGGTGGTGGCCCTCGAGTCCCCATTTGGGTCACTGAGTAACCAGGCCTTAGATCTGAAATGCCACCTCTGGGAGAGTGAGCTTATGGTTGGGAGAGGCTCCCTCCCCCCCACCATCCCGTCCCCCAACCCCCACTCACCTGATTAGATAGTAATCCTGGTTATCATCTTATTTTTTTAAACACAGAGTTTGAACAGCTAATCCGAGACGGAGAGAGCCTTCCTTCTCTGGTCTGTGTGATAACAGGTATTGCCAGGGACCTTCCATGTTCCCACATGAAATGGGGCAGTTGCGGGGGGTGGGGTGGGGTGCAGAAGGCATCTGCCTTTATTGTGTGCCTTCCTCACACCAGGCATGTGGTGTTGGTTGTCTTGTCAATCCTGACCACAGCTCTCTGATGTAGGGTTTTCTATACTAGCTTGATAGAGGAGGAAACGGGCTCAGAGAGGCCTGACAGCAGGGTGTGGCTTCTAGTTGAATCTTGGATAGCCAAGCCTCATAGATACTGAGTTCTACTTGTGTGCAGTGGTTTCCAGGCACCTTTTTTTTTTCTTTTTTTAAATGAGAGAGTCTACTTTAAAGAGCTCAACATAAAATTACTTCCAGAGTAGCCCACCGGGGAGAGAGAGAGGCAGAGAGCTGTGGTTGGAGCAGAGTCCTGGGCGAGCTGCCTGCCTTGTATACTCCCCTCCTCCTGGCCAGAGCCCCCAGGGGCAGCTAGGAGCCCACTGTACACACTGTGCCACCTGGGGCATCAGGCAAGACATAGGCCAGTCTGGGTGAGAAGCTGTATCCAGTTGGTACTCTGGCGTCTGGCCGGAGTTTACCCTGGCTACCTTCCCAGCCTGAGGCCCTCTTAATGCAGGTTGCTCGGGGGAAGGACCGTGGCTTCAGTGGTCAGGGTGCATTCCCCTTTGGGGTCTGGAAGGGGCCAGGTGGGGACCTGATCACAGCTTCAGAGTGTGGGCCTTGTGCTCACACCTCTGCAGGGTTCTGAGGCTTGAGGCTGTGGGATGGGGCCAGAGATGGGTCCAGTGCAGTGACTGAGATCTTCTTTGCAAGGGAAAGGGCCTCTGAAGGAGTATTACAGTGGCCTCATCAGCCAGAAGCATTTCCAGCACATCCAGGTCTGTACGCCGTGGCTGGAGGCTGAGGACTACCCCCTGCTTCTAGGTAAGGGCATCTAGCAGGGGGTCTGTAGGGAGAGAGGTGGGGTTTAAAAGTAAAAGGGAAGATTCTAGGACAGGGCAGGGACAGAGTTTTTCTGATAAGGGTCAGATAGTAAATTTTATCTGCTTCTATTGCGTAGTCTTTGTTTTTATAATCCCTTGAAAATTAAAAGCCATTCTTAGCTCCAGGGCCATAGAGGCCTGTGTAGGCCTCAGGCTGGATTGGGCCCTGCCTAGCGGGTGCGTGGGGCTGGGAGATGCCACCTGCCAGGAACCTGTCGGAGGAGTTCTTGGCTCTATTCCAGGAGACCAGGCTGCTTCCTGATGTGCCAGCTTCTCCCACCTGCAGGCCCCGGTTCTGTCCTCTCAGCCTCCGAGACCTCCATTCAGTCCTGCTCCTTCATCTGGGCAGAAGGGCTGGGACTGGCCTTGGGATGGGGTTCCCCATTCCCTAAGTCTGGGACGGCAGTGGCTTGGGAGATGCAGAAATAATGCGTTAAGCACCACTGACTCCCCTAGGTCCCCTCCATCTTCCTTCTTCGGGAGGGGTGTGCTGGCCTAGTGTTGACGCATCTCGAAGGCCAGTGAGCAGTCAAGTGGAAAGCCTTTGGTTGGCAGGAGTTTCCAGGCAGTATTTAGTGATGCAAAGTTGTTTATTTGGCTTTATTTCCCCAGTGACAGCTGCTTTTCTGTTGGGTCTGCTGTGGGTTTTCCCCCCTAATTATTGTAGTAAAACACATACAGTAAAAATTTACTGTTTTAACTACTTTTCCATTTTTAAGTATACGTACAGCTCAGTAGCATTAATTACATGCACAGTGTTGTACAGTCATCACCCCCGTCTATTTCCAAAACATTTTCATCACCTCAGGCAGAAACTCTGAACTCCTTAAGCAATAACCGCTACAGGTTCTTTCAAAATACATCGTGGTTAAGTAGACAGAAGGAGTCCGTTTAACTAAAACTACCCGTGACGGGCAGGTCATTTCCAAACGGGGCCGAGTGGCTGGGAGTGGTGGGGGAGCACCACTTGTGTCTGCCCTTCTCCAGGCTGCTTGGCCAACTCAGCCAGTTGTACTTGGGGCTGGGGGCATTATTACCCTGACTTTCCTTCCCCACCCTGAGGTGACGATCCACAGTCTTTTCGGGATTTGTGCCCGCGCTCTGACCGCCCCCCTCGCCCCCACCCTGCAGGCTCGGCAGACCTGGGTGTGTGCCTGCACAAGTCC
This sequence comes from Nasua narica, assembly GCA_028533885.1. Taxonomy (NCBI): domain Eukaryota; kingdom Metazoa; phylum Chordata; class Mammalia; order Carnivora; family Procyonidae; genus Nasua; species Nasua narica. Next base: position 3,736,134 of record CM052805.1, read on the forward strand.
TCCAGCGGCCTGGACCTGCCCATGAAGGTGGTGGACATGTTCGGGTGCTGTCTCCCCGTGTGCGCCGTGAACTTCCGGTGGTAGGCGCAGAAACCCGATCTTCACACAGTTAGGTTCTCACATTAGCGAGGGAGGGGTGTTGGGGGTTGCCAGTGAGGTCAGAATTGCTCAAGGAATTCTCCCGGGAAATCGGGCAGCATTGCCAGGTGGTCCTTGGGAGTCGGGGCCCGTGGGGTTTCTGTGGGCGGGCTGCACCCTATTGAAGGAATGGGCTTCCAGTTAGAGCTGATGTTGCATAAAAAATACGAGCCTTAAATACTCTATTTAGGGGTCCTGTGCTCATGGATAGATTGGGGGCTGGAATTGCCCGCACAGTTGAAATGATTTTATTTCTCTCTCTGTCCCTTTTGTCTGGGCTCATAGAGTTGAATTGGAATCAGTTAAATGAGTGTAATTCTGTCTCCACTGTTCCTGGCAAAGATGGGTGTTTGGAGAGGGCGCTGTTAGGTGAGGTTCTGGAAATAGTAGCCCCACCCCTGGCTCAGGAGCCAGCCTCTCAATGGGAAACTTAGGATGTTCGGCCCTGAGCTCCGGGTATATCGGGATTAACTCCCTGGTGACCCTGAAAAGTCACCCTTAATGTGCCAAGTCTCCCTCTTGTGCGGTTGCTTTTACCTTGTTTCTCTGCTGTGCAATTAAGAAAAAAATGGAGAGCTCATCGAGCACATTTTCACGGAAGAGCATGTAGCTGAAAAGGTCAAAGTGTGTGCTCACTGTTCCTCCTTCTTGGAATCAGTTTGGATTTTTAATGTGTATCTGTCCCTCCAGGCCTTTTTTTTCCTATTCAGATGCCAAACCCAAGAACAGACTCGCTGTGAGCAGACTGACCGTGGGAGGGGTGGAGTGGGAGTCCGGGTGGGCACCGCGGGGTTTCTCCAGGCAGCTCTCAGGTCTGTGACTCTCTCTGCAGCCTACACGAGCTTGTGAAACATGAGGAAAACGGCCTGGTCTTCGAGGACTCTGAGGAGCTGGCAGCTCAGCTGCAGGTAGCCACGTCTGCCCCTATGCCGGGGCGCCGCGCGCGCGATGCCCCGTTTCTTTGCTCCTGTGGCCGGGCAGGCCTGTGCTGGGTCTGGGTGAAAGCTGAGGCGGGGAGCCGGGGTCTCAGAGGCTGGGCCTCCGTGCACTTGGTGTGGGGGCGGCCCCGACTGCCCTCTGGGTTTGTGGAGCTTACGCCACTCGGATGGCGCTAGAGCTGGTGGACCGTGTGCACTGTCTAGGGAGAAGTGACCGGTTCTGTGGGAGAGAGAGTGAGGGGAGCTTCAGGAAGCAGTTTTGCCGGGGAGAGGGGGGCATGGGAGTTTTCAAAGGGTACTCACACTTATTACAAAAGATGGGTTTATCCTCATTCTTGGCAGTTGAGGCCAGAGACAGCAAACGTTCTGGAAAGGCCCAGATAGAAAATGTTTTTGCTTCGCCACAGTCTCGGTCAGAAATACTCAGAAATACTCTGCTGTCACATGAAAGCAGCCATGGTCTATGAGTGAAGGGACGGGGCTCTTCCAATACTACTCCTTGCAGAGACAGGCAGGGGCAGAATTTGGCCTGTGGGCTTAGTTTGCAAACACCTGATGTAGTTTGGCAAAGCTGGGAAGAACACAGACTGCCTTGATCTAGCACGTGGGCTGGACAGTGGTGGGCAGAGGCTGACGGTGGGTGCTCTGGGTGGACGGAACAGCAGAGGCCAAGGGGTGCCGCAGGGCACAGGGTGGATGGTGTGGATGGAACACGCTGCCTTCTGGCCACACTGTCAAGAGGGAGCAGAGTAGGGGATGGAGCATGGCTGGGACGTGAAGAAGGGGCTTGTTGGTCTGAGATATCGGGGTCAGAGCTGTGTTTGAGAACGCTTAGCCAAGCTTGCTGTGGAAGCTGGGCGAGTGGGAGCTCTGGGGGCTCCAGGACACTGGTAGTAGTTCTTGAAGTGTAGTGACAGAGGGTTTCAATAGGATCACTAGCCTGGCTTCCTGTGTTTGGAGGGGGACGTGAGTCTAGGCTGCCGGGAAGGAGGAAGGACAGCTCTTGGGTGGGACCTGGGACAGGGGTGGGAAGCAGTGATGAGGTAAGTTCTGGTCGTTATTCTTCTAGATGCTTTTCTCAAAGTTTCCTGACTCTGCTGGCAAACTAAACCTGTTCCGGAAGAACCTCCGGGAATCAGAGCAGCTTCGTTGGGATGAGAGCTGGAAGCAGACCGTGCTGCCTTTGGTTATGGACGCGTGACTCCTTAAGCCAAAGACTGAGTCCTCCTGAATGTAGGCCAGTTCCTTAGCCCTGGGCAAACGCTTTAGAACAGCGCCTCCTTGTGGACAGCAGCTGGAAGGACGGCTATGGAATGAAATTTTTTAATGATCTGGAGTCTTGTGGCCAGGAGACTGGTTCTGCAGGGTTCCTCCCTTGAGGCTCTGAATCTGAGACTCTTCTGAGTGTTTCTTTCTGCCCACTTGTTACTTCCCTGTTATTTGCATGTGGTATCTTCAACATCTCTTTGACCTGTTTTTGTCTTACGAGGTCTGCCTTTCCCAGCATCTGCCCCATTGTGTCCCTAATATTTCATACCTGCCGTAAGGACAGGTCCTACAGCCTGCTGCACCATGTACAGCAGCGTACAATGGGCTTGGCTTCGTGAGGGATGTGGGTACAGGCTCGGGGGCAGGTTGGGGAGACATACTTAATACATGTTTTTATTTGCACAAAGGAAATGCTTATTTCTGAGCCAAAATTTTCATTTTTGACTTATAGAGATTTACTTAAGAACCAGAACTAGTGACGGAAAGAGGCACCCACTTGAATAGTTTATATTTTATTAGAACACAGTTTGCAGTTTCTGATTCTGAATTTAACATTCTTCAGGCATTCAAGTCCAGTGAAAATTTTATCAGCTTTGCCACATGAAAATTCTTTCCAGGATGGTGATTTAATTTTCATGTTAATCTTTAAAAATATTTGTAAACCTACAGCATTAGTTTCAAAATTTTCATGTCTGAGTGCTCTTCATAGGGGAACAGCTTCTGGTCGTGATGAGGCACTGCTTCCCATGGGATCCCAGCCTGGCCTGGAAATACAACATGTGTCTCAGGATGGTGGGGTCCGGGGACATGACACACCTTATATAATGTGGGGCTGCAGGACAGGCTGGGGGTAATATACAAACCACAGACTTCTAGGCCCCGTCCAGATACCTAGAATCAGCCATCAGGGATGGGACCAAGAATTGAATTTTTAATTGGCCCATGGCAGCCAAATTTGCTGCCCCTGCCTTCTGGGCCATGTGTTCTCTAGAAGGTCACAGACCTGTCTGGGTTTTCTGACCACTCAGCCTGGTGCCTCTTGGCAAAGGCTGGACATGCATTAGAAGGGCTTACCTCCTCTTCATAAGCACAGATGTCTGAAGAGCCCTTGGCAAGGATCATTTTGTTATCAGGTTTTTATGAATGAAAATAATTATAAAAATGAAATATTAAACATAAAAGTATAGAAGTGTCAGGGTTCCTGGCTGGCTCAGTCGGTGGAACATGCAACTCTTGATCTTGGGTTCATGAGTTCAAGTCTCACACTGGGCCTAGAGCTTATTTAAAAATAAATATACGTGTGTGTGTGTGTGTGTGTGTGTGTGTGTGTGTGTAATCCTGCCAGAAAGTATAAGAACTGTTAATTGGTGTATGTTCTTTTAGGTTTTTCTCTATATACATAATTACCATGAAGATGATTATTTTTAAAAATAGAAATGGGCTTGGGGGCACCTGGGTTGCTCAGTTGGCTAAGTGTTCATCTCTTGATTTCAGCTCAGGTCATGATCTCAGGGTTGTGAGATGAAGCCCCATGTCGGGCTCCCCACTGGGCATGGGGCTTGCTTAAGATTCTCCCTCTCAAAAAGAAAAAAAAAAAAAAGGAAAGAAAGAAAAGAGAAAAAAAGGGTTCTCCCTATTCCTCTCTCTCAAAAAAAAAGTGGGCTTATATATATGTGGTATGTGGTACTTTGCGTTCTTCACTTAAACTACAGTATAGATATTTTTCGCATATTATCTGAAGAAGGACTTCATTCTTTTTCAAAGCTACATGGCACTCTGTCCATGGGACATGGGCACACATGGGGCGTGTTGGCCTGTGGAGGCAGCTGTTGGTGGGGCTGTGCTGGGGCAAACGTGGTCCCGCACTGCGGCCAGGCTGTGTGTGGAGAGCCCTGGTTGGGCCTGGCACATGACAGGGATTTTAGGACAGTGGCTGGTGGTTGGGTGGGAGAGTGGAGGGCGGGAGTCAGCTGCCTGGCTCCACTCGAGCTCAGGCAGTCACTAGCCCTGTGCACCCCAGACTTTCCATGGGTGAGACTGGAGGATGATAGCACAGCCCTCCGTGGTGAGAGGGGGCTGACATGTCAGGTCTCAGGACAGTGGTGGCCACGGCAGTGCCCCCCTCCTTCAGAGTTCTCGCTGCTTTTCTTCCATTTACTGGGTGCTTAATATAGTGATAGTAGTAGCTACCATGTTCCCAAGTGCTCCCAGCATGCCAGTCCCTGTGTCACCTCCCAGGTGGATGTTTGCACCATACAGATGATGAGGGGGAGGTGAGTGGCAGCCAAGGTTCACCAGGTGTAGTTCCAGAGCCCGCACCCCACTGCTATGTGACCAGAACCCATCTACCCTGACACCGACTGGCATCCACCATCTCCTCTCTGTTCTACAGACCAGGAAACAGGCCTGAAGGCCCTCAAAACCTGCTCCAAACACATAGTAGGGCTGCTGGTCTCTGACCTCTAGGACTGCTGCTGCCTGAACTGTCTCTTCCCCTTCAGAGCACAGCTCCCTGGCCCTGCCTCCCTGCTGACCATGCCTCCTCGCTGAGCAATCAGGGGTGGGGTAGTGAGTCTGTGGCCCAGTCGTCATGTGTTCTGGTTTGTTTCCAGGGCCCCATTCTTTTACTTTGCTGATTTCTGCCTCGCTGGAGTCCTGTGTGGGGCCCAGGTGGCCTCCTAGAGACAGCAGCCCCTCCCAGGGCCCAGGGCTCACCCAGCTCGCTAGTGAACAGCTGGCAGGTCTCTGGGTTGCGGACGGTGAAGGCAATGTAGGCATCAGGAGCCTGCTGGTCCTTCAGGCAAGCAGAGAGCCTCTGCAGGACTCTGACCAGGGAGAGGACAGTTTCTGGGCAATACAACACATCTGTAATGAAAAACCGCAGGTTACTGAAAGGGACTCACTCTAGGATTCAGGATCCAGAAAAGAGGGTGCCTGGTTGTGCTGACCTCAGCAGCAGGGCTGGGGCCTGGAAACCAGCAGTTTTATTAGAATCATGCCATTGGACCCAAAGAAGATGACGTGGTTAAAAAGGGAAACTCTTTGGAGAGAAAAAAAGCTGCTGAAAGACCCTGCAGGAAATGGAAAATATCCAGGACCCACTGGTGTTCCTTTAAAAAAAATTCTTTGACTATGGTCTATTTAGAAGCTGCTTAATGCAATAACCCCCAACCAGCTCTCTGTCTCAGACTTCTTGCTACCAGGGGCCTGCTGTTTTGTTAGCTGCGCTGGGGGGTGGGGGTGGGCGGGCAAACTCGCTCCCAGTCAGCATGCTTGTATGGGAAGGGGCTGCTCACGCTCAGTTCTGTCTCGGGGCTGTAGTCCAGGATCAGAGCCACAGCACTGTCAGCTGCGCTGGGGACTGGGTGAACTCAGTAGAGGACAAAGGGGCTGCTGGCCAAACACCCCTTGTGTCAAGGACCCTGTCCTTGCACTCAAGTGGCTGGGCCCCTCCCTCCCCCTCTCATCCCCTCAGAGATGAGATGTGGGGCTCGTCTCTGAAAGACATGGGAGCATGGATCTAGGACAGAGACGTGCAGGCAGAGCCCTTGGGGTCAGATGTGCAAAGATTAGACAACAGAGCTGTGTGTGGGGACAGAAGCAAGGGCTCACAGGGGTGGGGCACTCAGAGCTCGATCCTGACTTGGACACCACTGTGGTTTGACCCTAGGTCTGCCCCAGGTCTGCGTGTCTGTGACACGTATAGGAATCAGACATTGTCCTGGGAGAATCATGCTTGTCCCTCGCAGCCCTGAAAAGATAGGTCTGCCATGGCCATCTCGGCCCCACATCTGAAGACTGGGTGGTGGCGGAGGTGGGGCTGGTGTTCAGCTCCCTTGCTTCATGGGGCTGCTCTGGCCATTTCGTGCAGGTTCTAGAGAGGGACATAAAAATCTCTCTACTCAGCTGCAGCCTGGCTAATAGGTCAGAGGGCTTTGGTGCCCTGGGGCCTGTTCACTCCATCTCAGGCTTTACTGAGAAAAGCTGGGTTCATTTATCTGAAGGAACCATTTTAATAGGAGTACATGTGACCACTGTGTCAAACGGCAGGGCTGTGGCTTTAGGGCATCCAAGAGGCATGCCCTGTGGTTTGATGTCTCCCTGAAGGCCCACAATGGCCCTTCTACCAGTCTCATCATTCCTCTGCCTGCCATTGTCCCCTTCCAGAGCTGAGAGCTGGGTAGAGCCGCTCCAGTCGTCCCGGGGTGGGGAGCAGTACCTGCTGCTATGATTACGTCTGGCTGGAAGGCAGTGAGCTCAGCAGCTGTCACAACGTCCCAGTCCAAATGGGCCACCATCACCCTGGGGCTCTCTGAGTCGTAGGCATTGTGTCCTGGGTGCCTTGCAGGGTCAGTGGTGTCTGGTTCCAATGAGAGGCCATTGAGAAGGATGTTTCCTCGGAGCTGCTCAAGGACACAGGTGTGACAGTCGCCGAAGACGTACGCACTGGGACAGCATGTCTTGCAAATGGTCAGGCCCGTGAGGCCAGCTCCACTGCCGAGCTCTAAGACGACCCTGGGTGGGAGAAAGGGGTCTGTGTCTGAGACTGTGCTGGGAAACCTGGCCTCCCTGCCTGCCCTGCCCCCGAAGTCACCTGTGAGCAAAGGTGGCTGGGTTGTTTATGGCCCACTCTGCAAGGTAGAGCGCGGCGTCCCATGTGACGAGGCCGGTGGTGCCATGGGAAATGATAGCTGTGCTTTCAGAGAGCGTGACTGAATCACCGGAAGGCTGGGCCGAGACAGGGAAAGAATTAATCCAGCTATCAGGAGACAAGGAGCTGATTTTAAAAAGAAAAACATTACAACAGGTGGATGGCTAGATAAGACTCTGGAACATTCTGCCACCGAATACTACACAGCAATGGAAAGGAACAGGTTATCACCTTACGTGCCACCTGCAGGGGTCTTGAGGGTGTTAATGCTGCACAAAGAAAGCCAGTCTCAGAAGGCCACACATTGTGGGATTCCATCCATCTGACCTTCTCAAAATGACAGGATTGTGGAGACGGACAACAGATGAGTGGCTGCCAGGGTGGGGTTGGCGGGGACTGGGGACAGGGGAGGCCTGAGGGAGGTCTTTGTGGTGACAGAATAGGCCAGTATCTTGATTGTGGTGGTGCCCACACGGATGTGCACATGCATGGTGTGTACGTCAGGGTCCTGGTTGTGATGCCGTACAAGTTAGGGCCCATATTTCCAACGGGGGAATCTGGGGAAGGGGCACCTCTCTGTATGGTTTTTTCAATTTCTATGAATCTGTAATTATTAACAACAACAAAAAGTGACAACTCTCAGGCATCATGAGCTACATGTGAAAAGTCTTAGTGTGGGGGGCCTTCCTCAATTCAACCTGACATCTGGGGCTTGGGAATTCTCCTTCCTCTGAACTTTCCTGTCGCCTTCAAAGCAGGGGGTTTGCTGGCAAGTGCTTCATGGAACATGCAGTCCTGAAATGTGTTCTCCAAAGCGGGGCATCTGAGCAAGGCACCTCCAACATGCAGTTACCTAGGGGTGGTTTCTGGCTATCTCTGAGCTCACAAAACTCATATGGGAGACTCCGGTCTCTGGAGTACTGTGAGTAGTCATTTGTTCATTCATCCATCTACACGTTTTTCCTGAGCGTCTACCATGCTGCTGGGGATTCACATGTGACAAGATGAAGTCATTCCCTGTTCTTACGGAACTTCCATGCCAATGGGGGGTAAAACCATAATAAACAAAGTAATTTCTCAGTTTTTTCAGTGCTATGAAGAAAATAAAAAGGACTACATGATAACAGAGACTGGGGGGTCTATTTCAGATAGACTGATCAGAGATAGCCTCTTTGAGGAGGTGTCATGTGACCTGAGATGTGAGTATAAAGGAGAAGTGAGGCATGTCAGGTTCTAGGAGGAGAGCATTCCAGGCAGAGCAGGTGCAAAGGCCCTGATGCAGCATTTCAGCTGGTGAGTTCAAAGAAGGCAAAGAATGTCAGGGGTCTGGAACAGAGGGAGAGCAAGAGGAACCAGATTAGAAGGAAGGCTGCAGCAGGGCATGCAGGGCCTGGCAGGCCACAGGAGAAACTAGGATTTGAGTCTGAGTATGAAGGGCAGCCGCTGGCAGGCTCTGGGTGGTCGAGTGACATGTTCTGATTTACCTCTTAAAGCAAGGGAAGCATTTTGGGGGTTCTGGGAGTGTGGTTCTGAATCTTCCTGAATCTCTACATACAAAGAGACAGAGTAGTGAGATATGGGCAACATTCAACAAAACTAGGTGAAGCCAAAATATCAACAAGTGGGGGCAAACCACCAAGAGACACAAGACTGTGTGTGTGTGTGTGTATGTCTGAGCAATGGGGTGCACAAAAGGCCTGAGGACAGAAGCCCAGTAGCCAAGTGTTCACTGGAAATTCAGGTGCCAGCTGTGAACCACAGCCCATGGAGGACAGAACTTGCTGCTCTAGTCATTGGGGGTGTGAGGGATCTGGGGTGAGGCCTAATGGCAATTACAAACACTCAGAAATGTGTGACAAGAACAGAGAACATTTCAGACATCAAGGTATATGAGAGGAACATGAGAATGAAAACAAAACGTAAAAACACATCAGCCTTTTAGAGAAATGGGAGGTAAAAGTAGTGAAGTTTTAAATAACAAAGAGAAATTAAGAAAGAGATTTTTAGGAGCTGATTGTGCCCTCCTCTCAAACTCATATGTTAAAGTCCTAACCCCCAGCACTTCAGGACTGGGATCTTATTTGGAGACAGGATCTTTTCAGAGAGAATCAAGTTAAAGATGAGGTCATTAGGTGGGCCCTAACGCAATAAAACTAGTGTCCCTGGGACGCCTGGGTGGCTCAGTTGGTTGAGCAGCTGCCTTTGGCTCAGGTCATGATCCCAGCGTCTTGGGATCAAGTCCCGCGTCGGGCTCCTTGCTCCGCAGGGAGCCTGCTCCTCTCTCTGCCTCTGCCTGCCTCTCTGCCTGCTTGTGTTCTCTCTCTGTTAAATAAATAAAAATAAAATCTTAAAAAAACCACAAAAACTAGTGTCCCTGTAAGAAGATATTAGGATACAGAAGGCACAGGGGGAGAATGATGTGAAGACACAAGGAGAAGACAGCCGTCGGCAAGCTGAGGAGAGAGGCTGGGAGCACACCCTTTCCTCATGGCCCTCAGAAGGAACCAACCCCGCCAATACCTTAATCTTGGACTTCTGGCCTCCCGAACTGTGAGATGATAAATTTCTGTTGTTTAAGACACCCATTTTTAGGTACTTTGTCACAGAAAACGAAAGCAAAGAACAAATACTAAAAATTGTAATTCAAAAAACATTCCTGAAAAAACAAAAAGTTGTAAGATAAACATTGAAGGAGTCCACAATGCATCCGAGATCACTGAGCCAGAACAACCAACCTCAAGATATAGTCTACTAAAATTCTGGACTTAAAAGGGAAAAGTCCTTTGGGCATTTAAGAGTAAAGGGCATGGGGCATACACAGGAAAGAATATTAGGTTATTACTAGGCTTTTCCACAGCAACACTTCATGCCAAGGAAGATGGAGGAACATATTTAAGACATTCAAGAAGGGAGAAAAGAGCACATTTTGAGCTTCAAGAAGGACACAATTTGCAGTGGATTGTATTCCTTCTGGGTATGGTAAGAAACCAATTCACTGTTGGTCTTTCCTGACAAAGGAAGAATCAAGTCTGCTTCCTGCGTTTCTTCTATGGGCTCTATCAGTGGGTAACCCAACAGTGGATAAAGGGAGACAACCCAGCCAATGAATGAAAACAAAGGGATAGAATTAGAAACCACCCTTTCATATTCTGCAATGAATTAAAGAATATAAGCTTTGAGAATTCAGAACTGCTATCCTAATAGATACGATGTGTGTCTCCTAGAGCTTCATGTTGTGTTCTCGCCAAAGGGATCAAGCAGATGTTAAGTCTGACCAGGCCTCTGACTCCAGCCAGTTGGCGGGAAAGGGAGGACGGAAGAACCAGCTGGACAGCACCACGCACAGGCGACCAAGTCCAGCCTGTGGAAAGCAACACGGGCACTGCCAGGGAAGAAATAGCTGGAGGGGGCCTGCACGTGAAGGGAGACTTCAAACTAGACCAAGCTGATGGGCAAGAGGAAAGGCTGGTGCATGTGGGTGGAGAAAACCACAGAGTGACTACTCCAAAGGCCCCGGTGGTTACTTTTGCAGTGACGGAGGGCTTGCGGGCTGGCTGCCAAAGTTCTGTCCCTTGACTGAGTAGTGGTCACCATGGTGGCTGCCTTGCAACAATTCAGTAAGCTGGACATTTATGTTGTGTGGTTTCCTGCATCTTTGTTTTATAATAAAAAGTCAAAAACAAAACCCAAGATCGCTCTCATTGTTGTGCGCAGAAGGGACCTTTGTGGGCCAGGAAGCTGGAAGCAGCAGTTCAAGGGCTGCGGTATTTGCCAGGCCAGTGAGGATGGTGCTGGTGGGCAGCGGAGAGAGACTGCTCTCCTGTAACACCCAACCAGCAGGTATTTACTGAGGACTGAGCACCAGGTCTCTACTCTGCCATTATGTGCATGACTGCACTTAACCCCCAGCCACCCCATAAAATAGATACTATTACGTATTGAAATGCTTGGTTTACTAAAGGGGAAAACAAGGCTCAGGGTGGTTAACTGATCTCCTCTAAGACTTCAGAGATGACAGGTCAGTATTTGCACCCACTTGAGGCTGGCTGGAGTCTGAACGTCAATTCTGTGTGCAGGAGTGGAGGTGTGGATCGTGCGGGGAGGGTGCTCATCTCCTACCAGCAGATAGCTCCGGTGGGGCTGGGTGGGCTCCTCGGCCATCAGGACCTCTGCCAGCGCCTCGTACAGCTCGTCCAAAGGCTCCATGTGGACAGCCTCGTGCTGGGGGTGGGCAGAGCAAGAGCTTCAGCCAAGAGGTTTAAGTTGACCTCATGAATCAAACAAAGGTTCCATATGTTCGCTTTCACTCTGACTGGTAAAAAATGGCTGGAGGGTTTTTACCAAATCTGGATGGGAGGTTTGGATGGATTGACAAGCCACCTGGCATATGAAAAGTTCCTGTGGTGGGGGAGCTGGAGGGTATCTCTGGTATAGAGAGGATGAGGGTGAGGTGTAGTCTAGGGCAGCAGAAACAGGACTGCATGAGCTGCCATGTGATGGTGACAGAGAACTCTGCCCTTCCATCATGATGCTGTGGATGGATCACACAACTGGTGCTTTTAAGTGAGCCCAGGCAAAAGCCACAAGGACGGGCACTCTGCATGGTGCGGCTGCCTTCATCAATGGGCAAGCCTCTCTTGTGCACCTCACAGGGACAGCAGGAGGGCGCCCATGCTTCTGCGGTTCTGGGGAGACATGCGGGCCACGATGAGATGCACATGTTGGTGCACAGGTGGGGAGGTAACACAGATGCCAGGATTGTTTCATGTGCTAAGCTTGGGTGAGAAATGGCCCGGGCATTCAGTGGCCAAACACAGCAGGTCTGATGCTGATCATTAAGGAATCACCTCTCTGAGGTCCAGTCTAATGTGAAACCCAGCACGTTTGGGCTCATTTTTAAAATACATCCTGTATCAGTCAGGAAAAGAGCCCACACCAGTAGTTCATTGGGGAGAAGAGGGTATAGGGAGCTAGCTACAAAGGTATTGCAATACCTATAACATCCAGTAGAGGGCAGTGCGGCAACCCAGAGATCAGCAACAGCAGGAACAGGCCAACGCCCTGTGGGCTGGTGGGCTGGGGGAGGAAGGGGGCGGGGGGCGCTGGGACCACAGAGGAAATGCAGCTGCTGCTGGAGACCTCTTGAGGCACAGAGGCAGAGATACCCTGGCCTCTCTTCCTCCTGCCCCCATAGCCTCTGACTGGTCAAACCCAGCTGGACACAGTTACACAGGGAGCCCCTTGACATACTGAGGTTTGCAGAGGAGGCAAAGGGCATGGGACAAATCTGAGCTCCAAAAGGCAAAGCCAGGCACAATCCACTCCTGGAGAGTCGGGCAAGTCCCAGGTGCTGTTTGGCTACCAGACAGTGCCGGTTACTGACCTTTCTGATGAGCTCTGAGAGAAAGCACCGGGCATACTTCACTGACGGCGGATGCTTCACACACAGAGGATGTTTCACAGTCTGTGACAAAGGACACAATGTAAGTTGCTGGAGAGACCCCATTGTAAGTCTCCAATGAGCTTCAAGTGAATACAGGGCAACCCCTATTATTCAATCCCTCAGAAAAGATGTGTATAGACACAAGGGTTCTGGGTTCAGGTGACCCTCATGTATCTGGAACAGTGAGTCTTAAGATACAATTCCCTTTCTAAAAAAATTTCTCCACTATAGTGGTGTAGGGTGACAGAACATTCTGGGCAGAACATGGAGCACATGGACTCAAGTTAACACCCTGCTACAGACCGTATGTTTGTGTCCCCCAGTTCATATGTTGAAGTCTAAATCCCAATGTGATGGTATTAGAAGGCAGGGCATTTGGGAGTGATTAGGTCATGACGCTGAAGCTCCCATGAATGGGATTAGAGCCCTGGTGAGATCCCAGAGAGTTCCCTCGGCCCTTCCACAGTGAGGACTCAGCTGTCTGTGAACCAAGAAGTGGGCCCCCCACCAGACACCAAGTCTTCGGGCACCTTGATCTTGGCCTTCCCAGTCTCTAGAACTGTGAGAAATAAATTGCTCTTGTTTACAAGTCACCCAGTCAATGCTGTTTTGTTATAGCAGCTTGAAAGGGCTGTGCCACCCTTGCCCAGGCAGCATGAATTAGTTTTTAGTGGGTACAGTTGTGGGATTGTCTGGCTCCGTGGAAAAGGTGAGAGCGCAAACACCGGGAACAGGTAGACTGGGCACTTGCTCTCCGGTAGCTCACATGCCAGGCTGAGAATGAGTGCTATGATGGCTGGGACAGAGGAAGATGGGGACTCTGCCTGGGATATAGTGGAGGGGAAGGGGGCTCTCAGGGATGGCACCTCAGCCGATGTTTAGAGAAGCAAAGAGCAGGAGGAGTGAGTTCCAGGCAGAGGGGATAGTTTGTGGAGGCTCTGAGGCAGGCATGGCCTGGTATTTTGGGAAGGAGGGGAGGGCAACAGGGGCAGTGAGAGTAGGGGCCAGGTCACGTGGAGGGACACGATTTTACTCACGGGCAACAAAATACCCACACAACCCTTCAGGGGCTTTCTGGTTGGCTCCTGTTAGGTTTTAGCCTCAGGGTGAAAATTAAGAGTGGGCTGTCCCACAAGGACCTCAGAATCTGAGCTCACAGTCCTGAACGACTGGGTTGCCCTGTAAGCTTCCCCTAGCCATGGCAGCATCTTCCCCACATGGTGGTCAGACAATCTTGGTTCACTCTCCGCATAGGAATTCTTAACCTAGGCTTCTCGGATGGGCTTGGTGGTCGGAGGGGTGTCTCTAACTCCCAGGAATTTGTACATAAAATGTATTCTTCTGGTCCTATTTTTTATGGGGATGGGGTGAGAACAGGAGAGTCCATAGCTTTGGGTTTTCAGAAGGGTTCACGATCCTTAAGAGAGTTCACAGCCAGGATGCAGTGTGACCTTCACTTGACCCACATGGCTAGGATCAGGGTGACACAAGGCCAGGCAGAGCGGTGGTCTTACCTCTACCCTTGCCCAGAGGTACCTTAGAATTCAAACCCTACCTCAGAAAAGCAGGGCATAGCTACATCTAGAAGAGACACGAGTGGGCAAACCTGCCTCCTTATTTTTTCCTTAAATGTAAATGTAAAGAAGAAAGTCTTTGAGCAGCTACCAAATGCTCGAAGATGTTCCCAGAGCTGTCATCTTGGTTTTCATTGTGGATGGTTTCTAAAACAGCTCCCCAATTCCCTCCTCTCATGCAGATTTTTGTATATTCTAATGTCTTCATCTAAGAAAACAACAGAGCCAGAGCTGCCTGAGGTGCTGCCACCCAAATGCAGTGTCTTTCTTTTTAAAGGACAGAAGTGCGCCCACTGTGTTTCTGTCACGTCTTCATGGGCAAGTCAGGAGGCTGGTGACGTGACCCAGTGACTCTGATTCTTACCTTCTGCAAAATATTCAGCAGCAGCTCAGGACCTGATGAGTCCCGTAATTTCTCTTCTAGGCTCTATTCAGAGAGAGAGAGTAGTGGGGGAGAGAGAGAGAAATCTCAGGGGCATTTTCACAGGAACATTAAACATGCAGTAGGACATGTAAGCAAAGTGCTAAGTGATCTCTCCCCAGGGACCTGGGGCCATTTGGAAGTGAAAGCCACAGGCCAGTTGAAAGCCTGAACTTGAGAAGTCCTGGGTTACACCTGGATGAGTCAAAAAAAGAATATCAGAAGACAGACTCTTGGTTTGCATTAGCCTTGGTTGCATAGGCTCGCCTGGGTCACAGAGCAGCTCCGTGGCTGACATGGTCAACCAGGAATTACAGGAGGAGCAATGACATTGACACCTGATGGGCTCACCTTGGACTTGACATCTGAGTTAAAATGGCCAGGTTATGCTGTCTTCTCGGACAGGGAACTCCAGCCTAGCAGTGAGGTCAGGCACTAGAAGTAGACAGATTGGTCCTGGCAGGTATGTGACATCAGGGAAATCACTTCATTTCTCCAGAGTGAGTTAGGCTCTAAAAGGCCTATAAGCCTGGCCCTTGGCCCTCTCTCTTACCTTACCTGCCACCACCCCTGGCCTCCTTGCCGTTCTTCAACTGCAGCAGCCTGTTCTCATCGGCAGGGCCTTCCCACAGCTGGCTGCTTTACTGTTCAGGGTTCTGGCTCAAATGTCACCTCTTGGGAGAGGCCTTTCTGACTCCCTCTACTTTGATGATACATTTCCCTGTTTTATTGACTTTATAGCCACTGTCATCTCCTGGTGTTTTCTTGCTTATTCATTTACTTGTTTATTCTCTCCCATTCAAGCAGGGCTTCATCTGTAATATGTACTGCTGATTCCTGGTGCCTGGCTCATGGAAGGCATTCAGTAAATATTTGGTGGTGGAATAAAAATACTAGCTAACACCTACCTCACCAAGAGCTGGACATTGCCTCAGGTGCTTCGATCTCCTGTAATTCTGACACCAGCACCATCACTGTATGTCCCACTTAATAAGAAAACTAAAGTATAGGAGAGATGTAGTCACTTGCCCAAGGTCACATAGCTTGTATGGGGTTTGGCCAGGATTCAAAACAGGCAGGGTGGATCCCAGGCCTGAGCTCCCCACTGCTGCACTCTACTTCTTTACTAATCAAGCAATCTTGCATGTCAAATGTGAGTGGTAGTAATAGTACCCACTGCATGACTGTTTTGGGCTAGTCTAAGTAAGTATTTATCACGGGCCTGATATAGAGTAAGCATTTCATGTGAATAACTATAGGTGATATTGAATTTGGACCCATAGATGCTGTTATGAAGGTTTACATTTTGGGTTAAAAAAAATGAACATATTCCTTTCTGACCTGAAAGACCTCTCAGAATGCTAAATGGTTTAGGTCAATGAGACACAAATGACTAACCATCACCCCTTAAGATGGGGCAGACTTGGGGGAGGAATATGTACCCAATCTGAGTCATCCCAGTGAGCTCATTGCACATGAATTATGAAGGAGGCAGCATCATTAGAGCCCCTGCATTGGCAGAAGAAAGCTGCTGCCATGGTTATTTCCCTGTGCAAAAAGGGCAGGTCTCCAGAGCAGGGGAGGTGAGACTTCTTTCGTCTTTCTTCTGGCCTGTTTTGTACCTCCCTTTCTCTTCCATCACAAGCATTAAGAGCCTCAAGCTGAGTCTGCGAAGATTTTGTCCAATGCTGATGGTACAGATGAGA
The DNA here is from genome assembly GCA_028533885.1 of Nasua narica. NCBI lineage: Eukaryota > Metazoa > Chordata > Mammalia > Carnivora > Procyonidae > Nasua > Nasua narica. The sequence continues at coordinate 3,752,274 of CM052805.1, forward strand.
ACACCGAGGCCTGGCAGGGGTGGGAGGTATGGTGTCTATCACTTGGTCACTGCGCTCATTACAACTGGTCTCCCGGTGTCCTGAGGACATTGACTGTTTAAATGGGCAGCAGCAATGGCTAGAATAACAACCGTCTAAACAAAAAAAGTAATGAAATTTGGGGTATCTGGGTGGCTCAGTGGGTTAAGGCCTCTGCCTTCGGCTCGGGTCATGATCTCGGGGTACTGGGATGGAGCCCTGCCCTGCGTCGGGCTCTCTGTTCAGCGGGGAACCTGCTTCCCCTTCTCTCTCTGCCAGCCTCTCTGCCTACTTGTGATCTCTGTTAAAATAAATAAATAAAAATAAAAAAAATAATGAAATTTATCGTGAATTGTCCGATTTAACCCCCAAGTGACAAAAGGAGTTAGTTGGGAGGAAACTCCGCATTCCTTGAATTCGTGGACTCAGTGTGCAAAGGCAGCCGAGGGTGGAAAGGGCCAGGGGAAGAGGGAGCAGAAGGCAGCGTGCAGGCTGGGCTCCCCAAGTGCGCGCAGGCGTGTCTCCTGCTGTCTACTGCCAGCGCGCGCGGCCCCCGGCGGAGCCCGGGGGACAAGGAAACGACGCGCGGCCGGGTCAAGAGTGGGACCCAAGAACATCACGTGGAGAGGGGAAGGGATCCGGCGCTGGAGACCGCCCCGCCCTCATCCCGCCACTGCAGCCCCCAGCCCGCCCTCCGCGAGCCCCACCGCCCACCTGCCAGGGGAAAGAGCGCAGTGTGCGTGCTGCCAGGAAGCGGCGCTCGAAACTCGGCAGCAGGCGCGCGGCCTCCGCGTTCTCCTCCGGCGCCATGGCAGGGCGGAGCGGGGCCGCGGCGTTGCCCGGGAGACAAGGCGGCAGAAGGGCGGGGCTGAGGCTGTGCGCGGGGCCCGGGGGCGGGGCCAAGTGCCGTGTGACTTGTGGGATGTGGGGAGGTGGGGGCCAGGGTTGGCTCGGGGGCGGGGCCTGAGGCTTGAGGGGAGGAGTCAGGGCTTTGGCGCCAAGAGAGGGCAGGCGGGAAGCGACGGCTCTCTGGTAGCTTCCAGTCAGGCGAAGGGCAAGGTAATCATTCTCGCTGTTTCCGCGCCTTCACGCGGGTCTTTTTGGCGGGGGCTGAGTGGACGGACCCGTAGCCCCCTCCCTGTTGCGCTCCTGGGAGCGAAGGAGCCTGACTGCCCACATGTTTCAAGGCTTTGCCCTCAGGCCCGGGGTTGGCGGCCTCACGCCTTCGCCGCCCCTTCAAGTCAAGGTGCGGGTTTGCCGCTCCGGGTGGGTAGGTGGCGCGGTTAAGAGGCGAGGGAACGTAGGGTCTCAGACCTGACCCACCAGGGCGCCGCAAGAGGAGTGGAGGCCTGTGAGGTGCACCCCCCCTGCCAGAATCTTAACCCTCCCCCTGGAAGCCCTGCGGGGTTTAGTCCTCTCTGCGGTCCGCGTGCTCTCCACAGCGCGGGGCCCTGTCCCGGCGGCGACCTAGAACGGCCCCCGCGGTGGGAGCCATGCGCTGAGGTGCGCTCCAGGGCCGGGAGGGGGCGAGGAGCTTGGCGGGGTCAGCCAGAGGTCACGTCCTCTCCATGACCTCCTCAGCGCGAGGCAGGACGCCCCACTCCTCTGGCCTTTGGGTCTTCCGCTAGCCCATCCGGTCTTGCCTTCACCAGACACTTATTAAGCACCTACTGCGTGCCCAGTGTTGTGAGGGGATGCAACCGTGAGGAAAACCGGGAGAGTCCCTGCCCTTCAGGGGCTCGGGGGCTCGCGCGGAAGTTGGCACCGCACTAATTACCACACAAATACGTGTGGACCTCCTGGGCAGTTCCGTGCTGGTGAGCTCCCGGAACTAGGAGGACTTACGGTAGGAGTTTGTAGGGGAAGGAACGTGAAAGGAGAGTAAGGGCTGCTGGGGGTGGTGGGGATGGGGAAGAAAAGAAAAAAAAAAAGATTATTTCCATTTGGCATTATTGTGTCTCTAGGGAAAGGCAGGGTAGACAGCAACCCACGGGTGCTGCCTTTGGAGTTGGAGCTGTGTTCAAAGTCTAACACGTTTACTTCAGCACATCTCCCATAAAACTGTCTTTTGGAAGAGTCCAGAGCTAATTTGCTAAATATACTTGCAGAGGGTAGATGAGGGGGCAGATTAAGTCTTATTACTCCTTTCAGATGAAAAACACTGAGCTCTGCTCAGCTATGAGAACAACCATAAGGAAAGAGAGGAGAATTAATTCTAATTGAACGCATTTATTCTCATATCTGTTGTTCTAACATCAGCACCAAGTGAGCACAGGATCTGACATAAGAATGATTTGACACTGTTTTTTTTTTTTTTAAGGAAATGATCCTTTTTTTTTAAGATTTTATTTATCTATCTGACAGAGAGAGAGAGAGAGAGATCACAAGTGGGCAGAGAGGCAGGCAGAGCGAGAGGGGGGAAGCAGTCTCCCTGCTGAGCAGAGAGCCCTGATGTGGGGCTCGATCCCAGGACCCCGAGATCATGATCTGAGCTGAAGGCAGAGGCTTTAACCCACTGAGCCACCCAGGCACCCCTGATACTGTTGATTTAAATAGAAGGTGGACTGTAATTATTGCTGTTTTTACACAGAATTAATGGTTTCTGGGTCTGATGTTGCAGAAATCCTCTTAGTCACAATATCCTGAGGTAGAATCACCTGAAATATGACAATGAGTCTCAACCAGGGCTGAGTTTTGGTCCTAAGGGAATGATGCTTCAGAACTGGGTCAGGTGGATAGGTCCACTTTTGCTGTTTTGATCAGCTCTCTGCCTGCAATAGACAATGAAAATCAATGGAAGGGGTCAAACTCATAAATACTAGGCTTATTCCGTTAACACATACAATATTATTTTTTTTAAAGATTTTATTTATTTATTTGACAGAGAGGAGAGAGATCACAAGTAGGCAGAGAGGCCGGCAGAGAGGGAGGAAGCAGGCTCCCCCCTGAACAGAGAACCAGATGCAGGGCTCGATCCCAGGACCCTGAGATCATGACCTGAGCTGAAGGCAGAGGCTTTAACCCACTGAGCCACCCAGGAGCCCCAGACATACAATACTATTAATTGTTTTTCTTCTGAGGAGCAAAAGGGCATGTACAGTCAATGCCATAGTAAGTAATACTGTATGATGTTATAGTAAGATATTAATAAATCTAGGCTGGTTCAGCCTTTCCTATTGCCATAGATGGGAGGTAGATTGGGAAAGGACCCCAAGTGAGCCATAGCAGTGACTTGCACACAGAAGAAACCTTTATTTCGGTGTGTGGGCTCTTGGGAGTGACGAAGGTCATAAAGTTAAATATTTAAGATCTGAATCTGGAAGAATCAAGGCACTGAAGGCATTTTTAACACCCCAGGGACCTCACAGGTGTGTGTTCAGGTGTCAGTAAAGATTAGGACTGCCGTTCAACACAAAAACTAACAATTCTAGGGGGTGTTTATATGAAGAGAAGCTTTAGGACACATCCCATGGCCCTGCCAGCAGCAAGAGGGGATATGTATGTGCACATGGTATATTATAGATTAGGCTTCTGGATTTGAGGCTTTTAACAACAACAACAACAACAACCACCTAATACATTTTAGCTATATGGAATGGTTGCTTTTTAGAAATTATGCTGTAGGCGTGGCAGTTTAATCAGTACCTTGAAGTTTTTCCTTTATCTCTCCTATAGCTAATGGTTTCTGTAGAAAAGGACCAATTGATTTCTTTTTAAAATGTTGCTTCAGGGTGTAGAGACCTTTATAGGTCATGTTTCAATGTATAGGAAATTTTTATAGTTCAGATATAAATTATATTAAATGTAGGCTTTGTAATGGAGTTAAGGTTAAGTAAAGTTCTGACTTCCCTTAGGTTGTTAATAGCATTCAGGAGGCTCCTGTTCTATTGACATAGGAGCTATGTTAAAGCAGAAGAATGGTCAGGGTTGGGTATATAATAAGGAATGTAGGAGGCTCAGTCCAATGATGTAATTATTGAGATATAGAAAGAGGTGCACCAGGGCTCTATAATGCTTTGGTTGGTGGCAGAACCAGTGTTATGAGTTGGACTTGTCCCTAACACTCAAAGGTTGGAAGCCCTAACCCTTTGTACTTAGGACCTTATGGTACTGGTGACCTTATTTGGAAATAGAGTCTGCAGATGTAAGTAAGATGAGGTCATCCTGGCTACAGAAGACCCTAAATATCATGACTGGTGTCCATATAAGAGAAGAGAACACCATGTAAAGACAGAGACACAAGGAAAAGATGGACATGTGATGATGGAGGCAGATACTGGAATGATGTATCTATAAACCAAGGAATACCAAGGATTGCCAGCAACCACCAGAAGCTAGAAGAGGCAAAGAAGAATTCTTCCCTACATGTTTCAGAGGGAGCTTGGCCCTGCCAAGCTTGGTGGCCCTGCCACCTTGATTTTGGCCTTTTTTTTTTTTTAAGATTTACTTACTTATTTAACACAGAGAGTGAGAGGGAGTACAAGCAGTGGGGGCAGCAGAGGCAGAGGGAGAAGCAGGCTCCCTGCCAGACAGGGAGCCTGATGTGGGACTCGATCCCAGGACCCTGAGATCATGACCTGAGCTGAAAGCAGCCACTTAACTGACTGAGCCACCCAGGTGCCCCGATTTTGGCCTTTTACGCTCCAGGTCTGTGAGACAATAAATATCTGTTGTTTTAAGCCAGCTAGTTTGTGGTACTTTGTTACAGCAGCCGTGGAAAACTAATATGACTGGTATGTCATTTGGGGGGCCCAGTACAAAATGAAAATGCAGGGTCCTTGTTAAAAAAGTCAAGGATTCTGAAATGGTGACAGTAGATTATTAAACCAAGTTAGGGGCTCCTCTGAACCTTGGACTTTGAGTGATTGCTCAGGTCACAAGTCATCATCCTGGCCTTGGTTGCTGGGTTCTCAAAGTGCTGAATCCCCTTTGGAATGGAGGAAGTGGTTGAAGTGGATTATTACAATGTGCCCTGCTTAACCACAGGAAACTTAAAGAACACTCACTTCTTTTTCCGATGAATGGCGGTGTATGTCACACTAGCAACAAACAGAACTGCAAGAACTCCTGTGACAATCGAGAGACCAAACACTGCCTTTTGGAGTGCGAATGTCTTCTGTGTCTCAGCTCCTGATAAAATATCAGATGTTTTTTAATTGTCTGGTTATTAAGAAGCTGTTCTGGCTGCTCTTGGGTCCCTGGGAAGTTTTCCATCCAGGCTCTGGTGAATATTAATTATGGAAATGAAATGTACATTTAACCCAAGAAAGTATTCACTGTGAAGAAACCTTGTAGGGCAAGTCGTTGAAAGCCGATTTACTAAACGACCTATTCACCAAATGACCCATTTTCCTAATGACCACTTTGCCAAGTGACCAATTTGCTAAAAGCCAATTTGCTGAAAATCAGTTGGTGGGACATTTTGCTTATCAATAACTGACAATAGCCAAAGACTTTACTGCAGGCTTCCAATGGGCTATGGGACAGGGGTAGGGACCAAATAGTTGTAGCAAAACTCTAAAACTTGAAAAAAAAAAAAGCCTCAATAATTTGGTGAATTGTCATTCATTTAATTAGATTTCTACAAAATGGTCTGCTTCCTGTAAGTTCACAAGAAGATCATGGGCAGTGGCTTAGAGTGAAAAGGGTGTCCTTTGTACTCCATTCTAATTGAGCATAGTTGTTTTAAGTGTGGTAAATCACCGAGCAGTGTCTAAGTCTCTCTCTGCAGAAGAAAAGCTGGCCAGTGTTTGCAAACTACTGAATTCTCAGAGATGATTCCATTCTTCCTTTATATCATCCGGATTTAAGATTTTGAAGTCTTAAGAACTAGCAGCCTTGTTTACAGGAACCACCTCCTTCCCCCTTTTTACATCAGTGAGTGGAATGGTAAGGCTTCATTCCTCCCCTGTGAGCAGCTTTATTTGAGGCACTAGCAAGGACTGAGTTGCTGAATGAGGCTGCTTTTCTGTATCTAGAAGGGGCATCAGGGGACAGACTGCATGCAGTTTCTGAGGATCAGAAGGATTATTGCTTGATGTTTTCTATGGAGAGCCTTCCTTTTGCCCCAAAGGCACTATATGAAATGCCACCAACATGTGGAGGGATTCCCTACTTCCGCCTCTATCTGTTTAGAGCTGCTGCTATTTTGCACTGGGGCACCAAACCTGCCAGGGAAACAGAATTATTCTGCCACCAACCCCCCCTCCCAACCTTCTGATTCTTTTCTCAGGACAGAACACGCTATCAATTTTCTGTTGGTTGTTTTTGTATCTCACCTGGCTGCTGGTCATATGAGTCCACAAGCATTTCCTGGGTGATGGCCAGAGAGCCATTGTGGGGTTCAGGGGTAACCCCCAGGAGCTTACACATGAGTGGGTAGATGTGGATGCTGTCAAAAGGCTCAGCTACATGATTCTTCTTGAAATCTGGCCCAAAAGCTCTGAATATGGTCTTCATGTCCATGTGGACATTATCAAAGCCATGATCTCCTTTGTTGAAATATATTATAAGTCGCTGAAAAATAATACAAAAAAGCCATTTTAAATTCCAATCCCCTGAAAGAAAACTGTCCCTTATTGTCATGCTTGTCAGATCTGTGAAATCTTTAAAAATTTAAATGACAAGGAAGGACACTGCTCTGCAATGCCAAAGAGAAGAGCAAGGAACAAAAGATCTTTAAGAAAGTGAATAAAGAAAGCATACTCATTAGACACAGCAAGAAGATAATACTGACAATAATAATGTCAAACACAGTGTCTCCAGTGATGGCCTCCTCAATTCTGAAGAGAGAAGAGTTAACACCTACTTCACTGTGCACACCAAAGCAGGCGGTAGGTGGGAATCTGAGAAGTGTACTCAGTGAGAGGCACTGAGATTCAAAGGATTTTCTGCCTAACAGTCAGTTCAGAAGGTTCCCTGTTTCCTGAAACCTGGTTGGTTATGTTGGGAATGTGACTATTGAGTTAAATCCTCTCACTCTCAACTTGTTACATAATAAATGAGGCTTACAAAGAGGCCAGTGACTGTAGAATCTCTTCTTGGCAAGACCTTAGCTTTAGGCACATACATCCTCAGTGTTCTGGGCCATGTGAGGGATTGCAAAGTATCAGTAAAATGTTGCATTTTACTGTGACTATTTCCACCAATATTAAACAATAACCTTATGGGTTTTCTCATACCTGTTATACTCTCAATTTGTAGCAGTACAAGAGTATACAAATTTCAGAAATGATTATACTCTTCAGCTCTTGTCCATAGCCTATGACAAGCGTTCCCTAAGCTATACTTGGGATGGTCTTCTGTCATGTGATGTTTAAATATCACCTAAATTTGCCATGAATTATTGGTTGGTAGTTTACAAAAACCAGACCACTTCACTTACATCTTACAATTAGCTCGATTTTAGTATTTTCTTCTTTAGATTTGCTTATTTTTTCATAACAGCTTTGTTGAACTATAATTTGTATACCATACAATGTGCCCATTTAAAAAGTACAATTCGATGATTTTTAAATTTTTCTGAGTTGTACAACTATCACCACAGTCAATTTTGGAACATTCATCACCCCAAAAAGAAACCTTCTACCCTTCAGCAGTCACTCCCCATTTTCCCATCTCTCCCCTGTTTCCCATCTGTCCCCTATTCTAAGCATTTTATTTAAATAGAATCATATGATATGTAGTCCTTTGTATCTAATTTCTTCCAGTAATCATAGTATTCTCAAGGTACATTCAAGATATAACATGTATTAGTACTTTATTCCCTTTAATGGCAATATAATATTCCATTATATGGATATAACATATTTCATTTATCCATTAATCAATCGATGGGCAGTTGGGTTGCTTTCCACTTCTTGGTCATTATGAATGATGCTGCTATGAGCATTTGTGTATGATATTGTTTGTGAACAGCATTGCTTATTATTTTCATTATTATTTTTGATATGTGCAAAGGGGAATGAGCAGGTGGATTTTTTTGGTGAATCTACTGGTGATCTGTGAATAATGATCAAGCACACAGGCTTGGGTTCAAACTTCAGCTTTATACTTCTAATCCCAAATCACTACTCTCTAGCTTTGGTTTATTCTTCATTAAAATGGGGGAGATAAGAGTATCTTTAGAGGCTGGGAAAACAAAAATGAAATAACTCATGTTAAAATTTTAGTACAGTGCTTTGGTCGGGGAGGGATGTCTATCATTATTACATAGTGGTGACATGGGACAGGGTTGGTTGGGTGGGATGTGGGGTGGGGGTGGGGAACACTTAGGAAACAGTGGATTATAACTTATGTTTACTTTTTTTCAGAACTGTTTCTCTCTAGAGGCTGTCTCCAAGACCCAAGATGACCTTATTCATTTTAGAATCAACTCACCCCATTGATGTTATAACCAGAGTCAGCATACATCACAATTGGCAGGACCCGCTGGTGTTTAGCAAAATGGAAGCGTTCTGGGAATTCCTCCTTCTTGTATACTTTGAGGTGAGGGTGTGCATTCTTCAGCGCTTGGTAAACGGCTTCCTCTTGCCCTGGTTTGGGCAGAAGCATCCCAAAGCCACCATAGTCCACAATATCAAACTTGACCAAGTCCCTGAACTTGATGTAGTTAGTCAAGAGGATCTCAGTGACATTGGGCTTCTTTTTTACTGTGGTCATGCCATGGTCTGATGTGATGATGACATTGAGGTGCTTGGTCAAGCTATGCCTCTCAATGGCTTCCACCAGATACCCAATGGTTCTATCGATTTGCTGAATAATCACTCTTCTATTCTCCGTTTCAGGCCCGAATTTGTGTCCTACATTATCTGGCTCTCCATAGTACAGAGTCACAAAGTCAAAATCTTCCTTAGTGAACCAGTTCATGACAATATCGATGTTCTCCCTCCACTCGGTCTCATTGCTGTCTGGGTGAGTGTAAGACTCCACCAGGGACCGTTGGACAGCCTCCCCTTTGTACTTCGCACCTCCTCCAGGATAGTGGAATGATGCTGTCTTCCTCCCCTGCAAGCACAAGAAGAAAATTCTATCAGGGCTGTTTCTCATATCTTTTTTATAACAAGTAAAGCCTGGATTGTTGATGTCCCTGCCCTAGTCCAGAGGCATAGAGAACATGTGAGCTTTGGAGTCAGATGGTGTTGGACTTCATTCCTGTCTTTACCAGGATCTCATCAAATCTATAACACCATTAGTTGCAAGACATGCTATTATTTTATGTGCTACTAGAAAAAAAATGCTGCCAGTTAAACCATGACACTCCACTGATTGCAAGATGCACTCCAACTTCAGAGATGGCAAAGGGAAAAAAAGTTCCTTGGAATGGAGGAAAAAATGGTACATTCTATATTCGTGATGGTGAGTGAATTCTTTAATCTCTTATACTTCAATGTTTCTATATGTATAATGCCAAAAGTTGATGTTATTTTTGTGAGGATTAAGCCAAATAACTTTAAGATAAAGTGGTGGGCGTTGTGTTCTGGCATGTGGTAGGTACTCTTTTCTTTGCCTCCGGGTATTGCAAACCACCACAAAGCCTTCCCCGATGTGTGTAGTGAACACTTAATGTTTTAAGTGTTCACTTAAACATTAT
>CM052805.1:3762383-3907675 GCA_028533885.1 Nasua narica
ATCATTATTCTTAGAACCTTTATAATGCATAATAAAGACATGGTTTGGGCCAATATTGGGATGAATTATCTTGTTATTAATGCTCTAGGCAGAAGCAGCTGGCACCATCTTGCTCACAGCTCTTCCAAGCTTGGAAGCTATTGTCTACGAGACTTGGCTTACAGTGAAAACCATAGCTGCCCTCCCCACCCTCTCTCCAAATCTTCTCTTGGTTGTAGCCTACCATGATCCTGATACAGACTCTTGGCAGGCATGGGGATCTCACTCAGATCATTCCCTGCTATTCCACTCCTTAATATGCTCTATAGCTCCTCCATAGAGAGGTGAAACATGCCCCTAGATTTTTGTGGTTTTCCTGGGTCTTAAAATCATGGCTGCCTGTCTTTCACTGAGAATTAGGACTTCTGAACTTGGTGAACCACTTTGGCCATTAATTATGTTCAGTTATCAGGCATGCGCATTTAAAATCTGAGCTTTCTTTGAATGGACCCTCTCCATTCATACCCTGACCATTAGTGAAGTCCTGCTGGAGTGTGGATATGGTCTTAGACTGTGAATAATGGACTCAAAGGTGGCCAGGACTCCCGTCTTTTAGGCATCATCTGCAAGGCATGCCAATTCTTATGTGTCTTAATGGACTCTGGCAGCATTAATGTCATGGAAGGAAAACATTTTAGTCCTATTAAAAGTGAATGCATCAATCTCCACAAAGCCTACCTGGAAGAGACTCAGGAGAAGGATGGATTTTTCCAGTGATGGTAACAGTTCAGGCCATTCCCTTATAGTCTTGCCTGGTAATATAGATGGGCCCCTGAATGACATTTAGGGCCAGTTGGTATGCTGTTACTGGGGGGCTGACATGGGGCCACAGGTTTGTTCTGATTGAAGCAGCTTTCCTGCCAATTCCTCAGTGAGCTGGCCAATGGCCCTGTCCCATGGCAGGAGATGTCAATGGTAGAATGACATATACCAGCTTGATTTTCACTTGCCAAACACACGGCATGTTGTCAATTGTCTGGCCCTGCACCAGATCCTGTTTTTTGCACAACCACTTATGAATTCAGCGAAGAGGAAGAAAACTCTGATTATGAATTGAGCAGAAGGAAACAAAGTCCTGAAAATAAATGGCAATGAGACAAGAAACATGAATAAGAAAAACTACAGGAAAGAATGCTACCAGAAGCCTCATGCCAATGAACAAGTACTGTAGCAAGAGACTAGAGAGGCCCTGGGTTTTGAACAGTAAATTAATGAAGACTGCCCAGACCTCCCTAGTAGCAAGACAAATACGTGATTCTATGAAATCCATGGCTAAATGTTTTGGCCAAGGAAGTAATATTATAGGTAAGAGTTTTAGCTCACTCATAAATTTTAGCTCACTAAAATTCACAAATTTTAGCTTTGCCTCTTGCTAGCTTTGTAACTTTAGAAGTTATGGCACTGCTCTGTGCCTCGGTTTACTCACCTGTTAAGTGGGCATGATTGTAACACCTACTTAAGAACTTTTATAAATTAGTAAATGTAAAGCACTTAAATCAGTACTAGGCACATAGAAGGTGTTATGAGTATTATTTTCTTTTTCTTTTTTTTATGAGTGTTATTTTCTTGAGGGGACAGAACTTATTTGCATGGTCTCTGCTTTAAAGTTAAAAAAAATGTGGCAGAAGAGGAAGGAATCTAGAGTCCAACAGTTAAGGGAAAAATGAAGCTGAGGTAGAGTCATTGACAACCCCCTGTGATTCATTTAGAGCTATGCTGTCCAATATGGTAGCCCTTAACCACGTGTGGTATTTAGATTTAAGTTGAAATTAATAAAAATTAAATGCAGTTAAAAATTTGGTTCCTCAGTCTCACTAGTCACATTTCAAGGGCTCAATAACCATGTGTGGCTAGTGGTTTCCATGTTTGACAGTGCACAGTAGAACATGTCTATCATCAAAGAAAGTTCCATTGGATAGTTCTGGCTTAGAACTGTAGTGACCAGCTGAAGCGCTAAAATGATTCAGCCTCCTTAAATGACTAATGGTCTTTGAACATTTTGTTTTCAGCATGTTACAAGCATTATCTCAGTTAACCTTCCTAATGGGCTTAAGAAGCAGGGACTCTGATAATCTTCATTTTATGGGTGGGGCAAATCAAGCACAGAAAGGAGGGTTTTGCCCAAGGATGTGTAGCTGGAGAAAGGTGGAGCTGGCCAGATCCTGCTCTGGGAGTCTAAGTCCACAGCCTGCGTTCTGAGCTACCGCAGCACCACCTTGCAGCATGACACACCCAGTGTATGTTGGAGCACAGAGATGCAGCTCCAGTGCAAGGGGACCTTTGGAGCAAAGGTTGTTGTCTGGGGGAGACAAGGAAGAGGTTCTACTCTGAAGTGATGACTGTGGAAGCTGGTTGAGAAGATACAAAGCTGACAGCAGTTTTGGGGCTGGGACTTAAACATGCAACTCTGATTTCTGCCTTTTTGAAGCAATAATAAATGGCCACTGGAATCCTTTCAAGTGAATGTTCTCAGGGCTTTTCATGGTCTAAATTAAATGGTCAACTTCATTCTTTTTTTTTTTTTAAGATTTTATTTATTTATTTGACAGAGAGAGAGAGAGAGAGAGAGATCACAAGTAGGCAGAGAGGCAGGCAGAGAGAGAAGGGGAAACAGGCTCTCTGCTGAGCAGAGAGCCCGATGCAGGACTTGATCCCAGAACCCTGAGATCATGACCTGAGCCAAAGGCAGAGGCTTTAACCTACTGAGCCACCCAGGCGCCCCAGTCAACTTCATTCTTAGGGGCTTTTATGCTTAAGTCTGAGGCAAGTGTATAAACAGATATTTATGAAAGGGCTGCTGAGTTCAGATCCTATGGTGAGCCCTGGAGGTACAATCATGATTAAGCCAGACTCTGCCCTCATAGAGACTCATCCATCCATAATGGTTAAATGCGTAATTCATTTAATACTTATATCAAATCTGTTAAGTAAGCACATCATCATTATTCCCATTGCACATTTAGGGAAACATGTTTAGATAAGTTAAGTCACTTTCTCAAGGTCACAGCTTCCAACCCCCATCCCACATGCTTAGGAATGAGAGATGATATCTCTGTAAGCCAACCCAGGGTTTCTGATAGTACCTGTCTCTGGGCTGTGATCCAGAGGGGGAGAACACCATTGTCCCACCACTCAGTCTTGTTCTGTGTAGTTTTGAAGGAGTACTTCCATTGTGTCTCTGTATTAAACATCATGTTGTGAATGACTCCATGATCTTCAATCCAGCGACCTTGGGAATGAAGGAGGGAAGGTATTGATAAGTTCTATGAATGGATACTGCCAGGGCTATCAAAGTGATCTTAAGACCTCCCTCAATATCCTTCTGGTTGGCCTACTTCTTCTGGGGGATTTTTGCTCGGGGTGGCTACCCTGGGGCTTCAGACTTGGTTTTCTGGAGGTGCAGATGTTGGTAGGCATAAAGGAAGGGGTAATTGTATTTCACAACTGCCAGATTGGATCTGTTCTTGGAACAGACCTCACAGTTCTGAAGGAAGCTAGGAATTGGCTGTGGAAACTGATACGGGAGGGAAGGTAGGGCAAGGGGAGGCCGGGTTACTTGGGTTATTCTGTGTCCAGAAGGTAAGAGCCTGGAATTTGGATATTTCCTATGGGGTGATTTTCCTTATCTTCTGCTTGTGATGATCTGATTCAGTATTGAATATCTAGTGGACCTAGTTCTTGGCAAACATCCCAGGGTTTTTCCTAGGACTCCCATACTGTTTGAGGAAAACAATGGAGTCAGGAAGGATTTCTAGACATAAATGAGTATAGACTTATTTCTCTATACTTAAGGAAGGCAGATATTGGAGAATGGATTAAGCTAGATTATTCTTAAAAACATAAGAATTGAACCAATATAGAAAAAAAACCTGTGGTCTTAAATTGTACCAGAAAAAAGGGGAATGTGTATTAGGGGGCAGTCTAAAGAGTAAACCAAAAGATTCAAGGGGACAGCTGAGTCACTTCCTTACCTGCTGGGACAGAATTCTCTGGGTGACCCTACTGATTATAATAAGATTGTGATGATTTCTCCTATTTCCAAGTTAAATCAAGACAGGACATTCTGTGACTAGAGCTTGATGGTCATGGGAACCAAGAAAGGAAAGCTCTCCATTAGCTCAGAGTCATTGCCACGCTGCTGGTTGGTAAAGTCCCCCTAGGATGGCCAAGGCTTTCAGGTGGGAAGAAGCACAAACAGTTGTTGCTTTAGTGTTTCTGCCTTGTAGGTAGACCATGCTCAGGGGCACTGGAAAGAAGTTGTGCTGCTGTCAGGGATTGGGACTTTGGGGTCAAGATTCCTGGTCAGAGATCAAATTGGATGGTCAACAGGGGAAGAGCATGGACCTAGAGTCCAAGAGAGGTGGGCCAACCCCAACTTGGCTTTTAAACATGCTGTGTGAATAAGCTGAATAAGTCCCTAACTTATTCATGCATGCTGAATAAGTCCCTAACCTTCCTGGTCTTGGTTGCCTGAATAATAGCAGGTAGGGTTTGTGTGATGAAATCATGGCACATATTTACTGTCATGTCATAAGTCAACACATTTCCCAAGTTTGTAGGGACATTAACTCATCTAATGCTCCCAACAACCATGTGAGGTGGCTATTATTATAGCCCCTCTTTTAGAGATTTCCTTCTTTAAGGAAACAGGCACAGAGTTTGCTCAAGATCATGTAGCAGAACTGGGCTTTGGACCTAGGAGGCTTGGTTACAGCTCGTGCTTTTTTTTTGTAGGTGAAATTCACATAACATAAAATTAACCATTAACATTTTAAAGTGTATAATTCAGTAGCATTTAGTATAGTCACAATGTTGTGCAATAATCACCTCTTTCTAGTTCCAGGGCATGCTCATCACCCCAAAAGGAGACTGTACCCATTAGCAGTCACTCCCCAGTCCTCCATTCCCCCATCCCCTACTGGCCTCTAATCTTCTTTCTGTCTCTATGATTTTCCCTGTTCTGCACATTTCATAGAAATGAAATCTCATAATATGTGACCTTTTGTGTCTGGTTTCTTTTACTTAGCTTCATGTTTTCCAGGTTCATCCATGTTGTAACATGTTTCCTTGTTATAGTGTCTGAGCTTTCTCATGGCTGAGCCATGCCATATCATAGTAGATGAAAAGGAAGCACAGAGACAATTCACCCAAGGGTAGCTTGCTTTTGCTTTTGCTTTTTTTTTTTTTTTGCCTGCAAATCCTGGAATCTGTTCTATGTGACTCTTCCTGCCTAGTAAAGAACAAATCACCCTGGAATTACAATTACAAACATCTGGCCCTTCACCTAGTCTAGTATTTATCCGTGGTATTTTATACCACCAATATTAGAATCATTTGAACTGCTTGTTAAAAAACACAAATTCCTGGGGAGACTGGGTGACTTAGTCGGTTAAGTGCCTGCCTTCGGCTCAGGTCGGGATCCTAGAGTCCTGGGATGGAGCCCCTGGTTGGACTTCCTGTTCAGCAGGGGGGTCTGCTTCTCCCTCTCCCCTTCCCCCCTGTTCATGCCTGCACTCTCTCTTAAAAACAAAACAAAACAAAACAAAACAAAACAAAACAAAACAAAACAAAAAACAAAACGCAACCAAACAAAAAACCCTCACAAATTCCCTGGTCTCCACTCTACCCTTGCTGAATCCACACCTCTAGGGTGGGATCTGGAAGCCTGCATTTTCATAAGCTCTCCAGGTGGTTCTAGTGCCCACCGACATATCCCACTGACATGTCAGAACCTCAGTTTAAGGGGCTGTTAGTCATTCACACATGCATGTGGGTTAGTTCTAGCAGATTGCCCATTACTCCAAAATCTGGGGTGACAGCAGTTCCCCTGAGGGACCACAGGGAGGGCAGGCAGCTGTCAAAACCTGGAGTACTCCAGTATCTGGGGAAGCTTGGGGGCCTAAAGCCACTGGGAGGGTTTGGAGGAGGAATTGGGGGAAGAAGAGGATGCCACGGACACAGAAACTTCCCCCTCCTGGACCTTAGTGATTTTGACTTCCAGGTTCTGGGACCCAGAGGTCAGTTTTAATATCAGTTAAGTAGATTAGCCTGGGAACCAATCACAGAATCCATTTTCCCCTCAAAGAGATGTTCCCAAGTTTCAAACACCTAACCTAAAATGAGTTCAGGGAGCACGACCTTTCTGTTCTGTGGCATGGCTAGTCTCAGTAATTGCCCAAAGGAAACTGTCTTCATGGTGTTTGGGTTATTTCCACCCTGACACTTAAAGGCATCTTCTAAATCCAGCCAGGAGCTGGGGACTAATGACCCAGTAGAAATTTCCACGGTCCCTTTGGTTCCTCCTTCTTGCTGCTCGAGGCTCTTTATCTTGGTTAAGGACCAGTTCTGGAACAAGGCAGAAGAGGGGAAAAGCTAAGAAATGAACAGTTGCAGGGAGTGGCAATCAGTTTTACTAAAATTGCATTTTCAGCTCTGAAGACAATCAAGGGACTGGGCTGGAAAAGCTGCGTGAAGGCAACACTGTTGACCATGCCTGGAGTTCCAGTAGCTGCAAAGGAACTGGTTTCACTTGGGTTAGAGGACACTGTCCTCATTGCAGTACAATGCTACAGAAGGGGGGCTTCTCTCAGAGGTGGGACATCTGGGTCTGGTTTTGGCTCTTATAAGCACTTGCTCTCTCCCTGGGACTCAGTTTTTCTTCTGTAAAATGAGAGAGTTAATGATTTCCAAGGGCCTTTCTGGCTTTATCCATCCTGAGAGTCTGTCATCCATGTCATTTCACTGTCTGTGATGTGCAAGTTAAAAAGGAAGTAGGATAAGCTCTCCTAGAGAACGTGATTCCTGCTGCTTGCTAGTTATGCTTTAATGAGGGTACAATCCCTACTCCCACACCATGCCAGGTATGGCAAAGTGCAGGTAAATTCACCCAACCGAGGCTTTCAGGTGTGGGAACCAATCCAGCTAGATTTGACTCCTTTCTCTTGATTCTCAGAGACTGATCTTTATTTCTCAAATACTTGCAGGGTGAATTTAGGAAACCATCAAGTCCAGTGTTTGATCCAAATCCTTTCTTTCTCAAATGTTTTGAGCCAAATATTATCGTCGATTGTCCCAGGGCATTTACAGCCTAGGGGAGATGGGAGAGAGAGTTCAAAAAAGAGAGAGCATGTTCCGGAGTGCCTGCAATGCTAACAGGCACCTCCTCTTAGAATTCCCCTACTTATAGGCCTTGCTCAGAGGCAGGTCTAGGCACCATATTTGTACCAGGTGGCATCTCCTCCCCACATTCAGTTGGTTGGTCAGAAACGCAGTTCTCTCTCTCAAGAATTAAACCAAGAGATGAAGTGACTAGTCATCAGTGGTGGGCTCTGAGAAGCCTACCATGATGGGCCATGAGCAAAAAGAGAAAGCTGGTTGTGAACGAGTGAAGCAGGGACGGGAGAGTTCCTGGGGCTGATTAGAAGAACACTGGGCTTGTGAGAGCCAGAAACATAAGGTCTGGTTTCTCTAAGTTCATTTTCCATTTTCTCTGATTGTCTCTCATTTGGTTCCTTTGCTTGACTTTGCCTGTTTGAGCCTTAATGGGCAGTCCTTTCCCTTGAGCTAGTGTGAAAGGATTTCTGTGTTTTATGACTGTTATTCCCTGACATAGGTGGTGATTAGTGCCCCAGTGCTGAATAAAATGCAGTGGGGACACAGAAAAAAGGGGATCAGGGAAGGCTGCACAGAGGAGGTGACACTGGAGCCTGGTAGAAGGCAAGTGCAAATGCAGTCCGACCTTGAACAACGTGGGCTTGAATTGTGTGGCCCCACTTATACAACAGATTGTTTTTAATAAATACACTACAGTACTGTTAATGTATTTTCTCTTCCTTATGATTTTCTTAATAACATTTTCTTTTGTCTAGCTTACTTTATTGTAAGAATATGGAATATAGTATATAAAATATGTGTTAATCATCCATGTTATCAGTAAAGCTTCTGGTCAATGGTAGGCTATCAGTTGTTAAATTTTGGGGAGTCAAAAGTTATACATGGATTTGATTGTGTGGGGCTTTACCACCACTAACCCCATATTGTTCAAATGTCAACTGTATCTGCCATGATTTTTAACTACTAAAACTAAGCAGTTCACTGCTTGGGCAGAAGTAGGTAGAGGTGGTTTTATAATATCTTGCCCCAGTTGTATCCATTGTCAGTTACTTTGCTGAAAGGATTATGTAGCCTGAGATTGCTTAGTGCTTTTTGTTAGTGACCAAAACTTTTCCCAGGATATGCACTTGGAAATAAGTGAACAGTATTGTTCAGTTTTGTTGTGGACAAACCACTCGTTTGGCCGTTGTTAGATGGCTTGAGGGATTAGTTCCCAAGTTTGAAGTAAAATAGGGTTTGGCATCTACCCAGTAAGAATGCTGAAGGTCTTTCCTTTTTTGATTATGATGATGAAAAAGTGGCTGAAATGGCTTATGACTTGCTTCTTCTCATCATCTCAGTTCTGGATTCTTGGCCCAGAAGCCCTGCACTAGAACTTGCAAAGTTTTCAGTTTTTGCCAATGTTCTGGGCTATTCCTTGGCTTGTGATAGATGAAAACAACACCTTTTATTCCCTGATCCTAAGTTCAGGACTGACCTGACTTAGACTGTAAACCTAGATTAGACCTGTCTAGATGCAAACCTCAGTGGGCCTTCAGATCATAGGAGAAATGGGTGCCTGTGCAGCATTGCTGTGGGCTGTCAGGGAGTGCCATTGGAATTGGGCACACATGGTACTCATGCCATTCCATCCTGCTTATACTTTCCACTTAGCATCCATCTCATTTCCTATTGAATTTCAGATGATTGCCTACAAATAAGTTTTTTTCTATTAGTTTAGAAGCTTCCTAAAAGTAGGGTTACGGCTCATTTATTCTGGTATCTCCCTGGCACAAAGCATAGGGATTTACGCTTACTAGACATTCGACGTATGTTTGTTGAATTTAATTGAACAAACTCCCTCTTACCTCTGTCCCATTTGCAGATGGCCAGGTATGATCTGAACTAGTAGAAAACAACCTGCTTTAGTCCAAAGTCAATTTGGGAAAAAAGATATTTTAGTGGGATTAAAAGAAGCCATGCCATAACTTAATAACTTAATAAGGGCATTCATCCTCCTTTCTTCCAAACATTTGCTCTGTTCCTACTTACTCATTTTCAGGTGTAACAGTGTATATTTACAAATAGTCCACTTGCGCATAGACATACATCAATGCATTTATTTATTTAACAATAATTTCAGGAACTACTATGTGTTATTCACTAATTCCTTTAAATCAATCTACCATAGAAACTATATGTGTATTTTCATTTTCCTTCTGATTTGCAATTCATTAATTTCACATTCCCCAAACCAAAGAAGAAAATAGCTTGTTAACCAGCTAGTATGAAATCGGTGAGGAAAAACAGTTGCCAAAGCAAGTCAACCAACCACCTTAAATCAACGCAATGTTCCGTTCTTGAGCTGACAGGCTCAGTGAGAACCACAGCCAAGACACTAATAGGAAACAGCCACCACTGTTGCTCAAAACCACACTTACTCAAGTTTACACACCCAGGGTGCCACCCATTGATAATCCACTGGATCCATAACAAAAGTACTTGAAATGAGGACAGGTGAACCAATCAAAATTCAAAACCGTATCAACTCCTGGTGTACAATTGAGGCTTGCCTCCAACACTAGCATTCATGATGGCAGCCCTTTTTTGGACAGAGAATATAAAACCCTAGCATGCCCATTTTACTAAACTGCTCTTGCTCATGTGTAAGTGCTAATAAAAAATGCTGATGCTGCTTCTTTTTGACATTGCTTTTTAATTATGGCCATACATAAATCATTTTATCCTTGAATGAGACTTGAGAATGGCCCTAAGGCAGAGGCATGATTCTTTAGGAACTAGGCCAACAGGGAATGGACTTTCACACTCTCCACCTCTTTAATCTGCTGTCAAAAACAGAAACTTTTGTCTCTGAGTAGCTGGAAGCAGCCGGCTGCACTTAAGTTCCATCTGGGAACTCTTTTAACACACAGTTCTAGCCTTACTGACCACTGTCACTGAAATGGAGTCTGTCCCCTGTGTTTTTTTTTTTTTCTCACTTCATTTCTCCTCTTACCACTATAATGGGCTGAATGATTACCCCCTTACCAAATTATATGTCCATATTTTTATTCCCAGAACCTGTGAATGTTCCCTTATTTGGAAACTAGGTCTTCACAGATGTAGTTAAGGATCTTGAAATGAAGAGATCATTCTGAAAATCATCACATGAAAAGATTATCCATGTTGGCTCTAAACCCCCTTGTAAGAGGCAGAAGAGGAATGGACACAGACAGAAAAGGAGGAAGCAACGTGACCATGGAGGCAGATATTGGAATGGTGTGGCGACAAATCAGTGAGTGCTGGCAGCTACCAGAAGCTGAAGAGGCAGGGAATAATTCTCCCCTAGAACCTGCAGAGGGAGCATGGCCCACTGATACCTTGGTTTTGGGCTGCTAGCCTCTAGATTTTCTGTTGTTTTAAGCCACCCATCTTATTGTACTTTGTTATGGTAGCAATGGGAAACTGATACATGCATGCTGTCAGTCTCAAGTGGTTCCAACTTCTGTTACTCAAGGCCTTGGGATTCGGAGCAGTCATGATTTTTTGCTCAGTTGCTGTGGTATTTTGGGCTCACACTTTCTCCTGTGTAATCCATAGACCTGAAACATGGGCATCTGTTTTTTCTACATGTTGGAAGTTAGCGTCATGACAAATTAAGAAATGATCCTGGTTTTCCAGACTTCTTTTCTTTCAATTATTTTCATGACTTCCTTTTTTCCCTCCTCGTGGAAATGACTGGTTTTGGAAGTGCTTCTTTTCTGTCTCCATCTGTGGGTTTCTTTGCTTTGTTCATCTGTGTTTTGGGAGGACTGTTTTAGGACTTCCAGGAATTTTTCAGTGGAGAGTTATTTCTGGGGAAGCAGGATGGGAGCCGATTAAGGTTTATGGCATCTTCTAACTAGGTTTCTAGCAACATGTACTGGGCTTGTATTGTTATCAGCAGCAGGAATTTAATTTCCTTTACCTACCTTTTTTTTTTACCTCTTTTAGACTCTGTGTTTTTCACTGGTTAGAGTCACATGGATGACATTTGGCTCTCTGATTATAACATGTGACTTTTATATTATATATCTAGTCCAAGGTTTCTCAACTAGGGAGTGATTTTGCCCCCACAAGGAACATTTGGCCATGTCTGGAGTCACTCGGTTGTCACAACCGGGGAAGGGATGCTGCTGGCATCTAGTGAGTAGAGGCCAAGGATGCTGCTAAACACTATACAATACATGGAACAACCCCACTAAGACAAAGAATGATTTGACCCAAAATGTCAGTGGTGAGACATTTAGAGATGTCTTAGTCTTAAAGATAGTCTGCCCTAGTCTTAAAGATCATCCAAGTACGTTTGGCCATACTTCCTTTGCTCCTGTCTTAGGTAGAAGGAGAGTCATGGATTCATGACTGGTTATCTGTGAGGAATTTTTACCTCTTACAAATTGATTTTGGGATGGAACATAAGCAACTTATCATTTGTGTAAATTGTGCCCTGTGCGCAGTTGTATGGGGATACCACGCACATAGCATTCATGAAAATAACCTCCCTAGAATTGTGCTGTACACAATCTATATAGTCACAAGTGATCGCTCTGGTTTTGGGGTTGCCCTGGTGCGATTCTGGAATTAGGAGAGACTTAATTTCTGGCTGGTAGGGAGCTTGAACCTATAATTGAGTACCCTTTCAAGAAAGGAGAAAATGTTGAGCAGAGAGGACCTCACTTTTATTATTCTCAACCAACCTCTAATTACCAGAGCCCCCCTTTCACCTCTGATCTATATCTATTTGACTAGATTTAAGATTGTCAAATTATAATATCATAGTTTACATTTTCCATAGCCTTTGTCTGAAAGATGGTGGTAGCTTCTTATTTTCAGTAGGTTCCTTGGGGGAGAAAAATATATGCTGCTGCCATAAGACTTCCTATCCGCCCATCCCTTGCTTGACGGGATTTCCTTAGTTTCAGCAGCATAAGTTATTCTCACTGGTCCTCAATCACTTTGCAATAAAAACTGAGATTGCAAAAATGTTCACTGTCATTACCAGTGATGGAGCAGTAAGTACAGGCTTCTGGAGAGGGAGAAGGAATCCGGTGATTTAAACTAGCAGAATGAGCTGCTAACCCTCAGAGAATGGCTTTTCATTTTGGTGAGATCTGAAGGGAATTGGGACAGTTCAGGAGACGGGGGTTGGGAGGGGACCATGCTGGGAGGTGGCTATTGCACGTGTAGCTACAGAATCCACAGGGAGCTCATGCCCTATGAGCAGCCCCAGAGGTGAAGGTGTGATTTCTTCGGACTGAGTACTGGGTCTGTACACCCTCATCTCCACGTCAAAAGCCCCATCAGGCTAGTGAGGTAGACCTCGGCCCTTCCTGCCAGACCTTCCTCCATTGCTCTTTTCTCTGATAACAGTCCTTGATTTTCCACTGAGATCCCACCAGTCTCTGACTTGTAGTCCATCTGGTTTGTGTAGTGCTTGCCACCACCCATAACCCTGACTTGGAGATGGACATATAGTCTTAGCTTGGGTGTTCAGCATTGTTCCACCCCCCTCCCCAGGCCACAGAGATTGGTTTTGAGAAGTACATTGGTCCAATATTGGGAATTTTGTGGTTACTCTTAGAAATAGAGAAGCAGAGGAAGAGGGAAAGGAGCGAGATTGATCATTCTGATGACATAATTTGAGGACCTGGATTACTAATGCCTATAGTTATCAATTAATTATGTCTTATAGTACTATTGTGGGTTGAATTGTGTTCCTCAAAAAAGATCCTTGAAGTCCTAAGCTCAGGACCTCAGAATGGGACCTTATTTGGAAATAGGGCCACTACAGAGATGAGGTCATGCAGCAGCAGAGTGGGCCCCTAATCCAGATGACTTGTACTCTTATAAGAAGATGGCCATGTGAAAACAGAGACACAGGGAGAATTCTATGGAATCGGATGGAGGATGGGAGTGTGGCATCTACGAGCCACAGAATGCCAGAGATTGCCAACAAACCACAAGAAGTGAGGAAGACAGAAGGAAGGATTCCCTACAGATTTGAGAGGAAGTGCAGCTTTATTAACACCTTGATTTTAGACTTCTGGACTCCAGAATTGTGAAATAATATATTTGTTTTTTTTAAAAGGATTTTTGAATTTTTAAGTGATCTGTACACCCCATATAGGGCTCGGATTCACAATTCTGAGATCAAGACTCATGTTCCATGAACTGAGCCAGCCAAGAACTCCATAAATTTCTGTTGTTTTAAGCTGCCCAGTTTGTGGTATTTGTTATGGCAGCCCTAGGAAATGACTGTAAATACTTTCAGATTAATAATCCTCCTCCCCCTACTTCTTCTCCTCCTATGTCTTCCTCCTACTCATTTTCTTCCCTCCTCTGCATTTTTGCCTAAGCAACAGAAAGGGTCTAATACTGATGTGGTGACATAGTATGATTGGAGACCCCAACCTCCATGTACATTCATTGTCCTATAGGATTCAGGGATTAGCCATAATTCTGAAGGCTTTCTGGAGCTTCACTCTGGGGCATGTCCCCTGTTACCTTTTGCCTTTATACAAAGACTCATGCTCACTCCCTGTTTATATGAGCCCCATCAAGGACCTATTTGTGCTTGGCAGAATTCCAAAATGGCCCCCAAGGTTCTTGTCCCCTGATCTATATCTATATCTATATCTATATCTATATCTATATCTATCTGGTATAATTCTTTTTCCTTCACCATGGGTGGGACCTGTGGCTTGCTTCTAACCAATAGAGCGTGGAAAAGTTGAAGATTTTGCAGATCTCCTGACCCTAATCAATTCATTTTGAGTTAATCAAAAGGAGATTTTCCAGGGTGGGCCTGACTTAATCAGGCGAGCTCTTTAAAGAAGATCTAGAGCAGAGAGACCTTCTCTTGCAACCTCAAAGGGGCAAACTGCCATGAGTTCTATAGCTACGTGGTTCTTCCAACAACCACATGAACTTGGGAGAGAACTCCATCCTAGCTTGACGCCTTGATTGCACCTTTGTGACACACTGAGCAGAGGCCCCAGCTCAGTGGTGCTGACTCCTGTCCTATGGAATCTGAGGGATAATACATGAGTGTTGTTCTAAGCTGTTACGTTTGTGGTAATTTGTTCTGCAGCCATAGAAAACTAATACATCATTCTATTTTAAGAAACTTCCAGGTGTTGTGGCCAAGCCTCTGTGTGTGTGTGTGTGTGTGTGTGTGTGTGTGTGTGTGTGTGAGAGAGAGAGAGAGAGAGAGAGAGAGAGAGAGAGATGAACGTTGGGGGTGGGAGTGATGAAACCAGGTGGGAAGAAGAATACTATCTTATCTTGGATGAAGTAATGGCTCATTTGGTGGGAGAGGGGATGAAGTTGATTAATACACAGGCCTGCCCAGTGCCCAGTGTTGGGGAGCTGGAGAGAAAATGTTCCCCCAAAGTCAGGGCTTGCTTTGCACTTGGGAGCTTTGATCCTAGATGGGGCCCCACTTCTACCTTTTGCAGGTGGTGCTAGGAGGGCTGATACTTGGAGGAAAAATACACATTCTTTGTAAGGATGCAAAGATTGTCTCACGTGGAGAGGTGATAAGGTAGGACATTTTGAGTAAATAGCCAGTTTTTAAGAAATGCTCCCTCTCTGAGTTTTTTGCTTAGGATTTTTGTCCTCTCTGCTTCAAGGAGAGGGTGCCATAGCAGAAAGCATGGAAAGTGGGTATTTCTCCTAAGCCCTGTCCCTTATGAGAGCCGTAGAGGACCTGGGGTGCAGAAAAAGGTTTGGGGGGACACAGCTGAGTGAGAACACATTTGCCTGTCTGATTCCCTGAACTGTCAGAGAAAGGAAACAAAAAGGCAGAAGGATCCACAAAAAAGCGCTCTTCATCTTTCTCCCTGGCAGAGCTGCAGAAAAAAGGAAACAAACCCTCAAAAGATCTCTGGGATCTGGGACCAGAGGGGACATGAGCCTGTGTTGTGGGGCAAGCCCTATTAAGTGGCAAGACCTTGGAAACACCTAAGTGTAGTTGGCCACTGTTCCAGCTACCAGGCCCAATGGGGATGCTCAAACAATAATTGTTGAATGAAGGAATGAATACGTTGGAAACCCTCTTAAAAAACTCTCCAGGCAGACTTTCTTTACCAGCAGCAGGGAAAACTGATGAGGGTCATGTGATCTTGGCTTTGAGGGGGGGTGCTGAGACCACACACCTGACAGCACCTAGGCATGAGGAGGCCCGGAGTTCTGACCCTCGGCAGCTAAGTCAACTGTCTTAGGGGGGCTTGTGCCTTGGTTGTGGCTTTTCCTGGCCTTGATCCTTGCCTGAGACCACTGGCCCCTGCCCCTTGAACTCTGTCTAGGAAGCTCAGAGGAGTGGCCACATGGCTTCTTGGACCTGAGCCTGTGTTGGAGCTGTGTGTCGTATGTATTGCAGCTGAGATGTGAAGCAATGTGGCAGGTTCCTCCTCATCACCTCTCTTTCCTGTTAAAATGCCTAGAGGTGTTCATAAGAACACCAATTACTTAGTTGTTGAGCTAAGAGAGCCCCCTTTATCATATTTTGTGTCAGGCCTACACCACGGGATCTGATGAGGTCTTTGGGTGCTGGCACCATGAATTTTATCCATTATTTTTTCTATTATGGATGATTCTTTCCCACATTGGAGTCAGACAGAGGTCTGCTTGAGCCCAGCTCATGACAACAAATGCTGGGGGTTTTGTTGGGCCCGGGGCGGCTTCTGTTTTATTAATACAGCATATTCAGGATATATATATATACTTGTTTTCCTGGAAGCTCTGAGGATGGGCAATATTCAGAGGGATTTGGAATGATTACTTAATTAGAATCAGAGACACTGGTGGGTCGTAGTCATGCTGGAAGGCAGGGATTGAAAAATCAGTGTCTGTAACCATCCAGGGCTGAATTTGACTCTTACCTCTGTCCCAGAAAAGATTTTTATGTCTTTGAACCTCAGATATCTCTCCTGTAAAGAGGGTAACTGTCTTGGCTTCATATCACCATTATAAGAATTGAAGGATCTGATGATGATGGTACCTGCCTAGCATTTTCATTGGCCAGGATTCCAATGAAATTCCACCATTCAGGGGAGGGGTTTTCAGCTGGGGGCCAGTTTGCTCCCTGAGCAGATATTGGGCAATATCTGGAGACATTTTTGGTTGTTACATTGGGAGGAGGGGGTGCTCCTAGCATCTATCTAGTGGGTTTACAGGCCAGGGATGCTGCTTGGCATTCCACAGTGCACATCATATCCCTGCTACCCCACGAGAGAAAAATCTGGTCCCAAATGTCAATAGTGCTGGGGTTGAAAAACCTTTTTTAAAGTTGAAGCAGAGTGAATGTTCACCTGCTCAATAAATGGCAAGTCTGCTTATAAATAGAGGGTTCAAAGGAACATGTTTTTTCCACAATGGGTTAATTAAAAAGATTGGTGTATAGCATTTTGTTATTTATATGTAATACAGTTCACATAGTCCAAGATCTAAAAAGTTCACAGGAGGTACAATTCAAAGTCTCCCACCCCCTGCCCTTCCTGGAAGAACCAGTATCACTAATTTGTTGTTTATTTATCCAGAGGTCTGCGATACATCTATAAATAATTGTGTACACATATGTATACATTTTTATTATATGAATACATATATACACACATTCTTTGCATCTTGCTTTTGTCACTTAATCCGTTTTGGAGATAGCTTCCTATCAGGGCACAAAGAACTACCTCAGTTTCCCTTTTAAAGGTAACAGAGGGCGCCTGGGTGGGTCAGTTGCATGAGCAACTACCTTCGGCTCAGGTCATGATCCTTGAGTTCCGGGATCGGGTCCCACATCGGGCTCCCAGCTCCACGGGGAGTCTGCTTCTTCCTCTAACCTTCTCTCCTCTCATGCTCTCTCTCACTTTCTCTGTCTCTCAAATAAATAAATAAAATCTTTAAAAAAAAAAAAGGTAACAGATTATGATATTCCATGGATGTCTGGTATTTTATTTAGCCATTCCCTAATGGGTGGCTAGTTAGTTTCTATTTTTGCTGTGGTTACAAATGTCAATGCAACGAATAACTTCATATATACACTGTACATCATTTTCTACCCAGCAGATATATATCTGTAGGATAAAGTCCTACAAGTGAAATTGCCAAATCAGAAAATTTTTATGTTCCTGATTGTATTGGTTGTTTCCAAATTACCCTGCATTGAAACTGTACCCATTTCCATTCCCCACTGGCAATGAATGTACGAGAGGAATTACAATGATTTTATAATTTTTAAAATTTGCTGCTACTGTTTATATCTTCTCATTGAAAACCTTCTGGGAATAAATAAAAGGCGGGCATGCCTTAGAATATTTTGTCCCCATCATATTCTCAGTGTTCAGGGACCCAGAATCTGCCCATGGGAGATCTTTTAAGTGTTATGAAGTTAATGCCACTGGGAAGTAGCATTCGCTTTCTCCAGAAAAGGGCTATTTAGTTCCTGTTTCCTGGCACTAATAGTTCCCAAATGACTTGCCTCTCAAAGAGTTTACATGTAAGAAAATCTCTTTCAGCAAATCTCCCTCTGAGTGGTTGTTCAGCTTTATTTTTTAAGTTTCTGATTCAAGGGCCCTTTTGAGAGTCTGATGGAAGTGATAAAACCCTCTCCTGAAAAAGGTACCAGCAGTTTTTGTATCATGTCAGAATCTCCCGAAGCTGTCGTGGATCCCAAGGGAGTGGTTCTCTAGGTATGGGTGAGGTTCATGCTGCCAGGCACTGCTCCCTACCCCATGAGAGGTAGTATCCATGTGGATCTCAGGCTCATAGCTGGGCAGAACTAGTCCCTGTGTGGCCAGGGACACACTTGTTCCAGACCTGGCTTCCCTCTTGCCCACTTCTTAGCTAAGAGGCTGATGAGTTATTCAGCCTTTCTGAGCTTTAGTTCTCTCATCTGTGGAATGGGGACAACAGTTGCTTTGCATTATTTTTGTATTGGAGATACAGAAGCCAAAGTCCTTAGCACATGCCCGGCTTCAGGCCTACGTTGGAGGAAGAGAAACGATTCTTATTCTTACTGTAGTGAAATCCTTCGCATTTTGGCCACGGGGATTCTGGAACGACCACATTCCTTTCCCTCACGGAGACCTCGAACATGCCCTTCCCTCTGCTTGGAATACTTGTCCTTCCTCTTTGTCTCCTGAGGTCTCTTTCAGTTCTCAGTTCAACCGTCCCATCTTAAGCCTTTTCCTGCCTCCAATTTCAAGTCAATTTGCCCTTGCTGTCTTCTCCTAGAGGAGAGAGAGAAACTCTCCTCTTCCTTCTCAGTGCCTCTCTTAGTTGTAATGAGATCTATTAGTGTATTTTCTTGTCTAATGTCTGTCCCCCCCATTTGGACTACATGTTTCAGGTGATCTGGGGAGACTGGCAGAAGCGAAGGCCCTGAGGCAGGTGGGATCTGGGTGGAGACACAGAGGCAGGTGGCCTTTGTGATCTGGAGAGAAACTTGTGAAGAGAAGAGAGATGAGAGAGGCCAGAAAAGAGTGGGTCAGGGGCCAGGTCATGGGACTTTCTGGGCCACAGAAAGATAATTTTGAATTCTCTTCAAAGATCACATTGATGGAGCACCTGGGTGGCTCAGTTGGTTAAATGTCTTCCTTCAGCTCAGGTCATGATCCCGGGGTCCTAGGATTAAGCCTCACGTTGGGCTCCCTGCTCAGCAGGGAGTCTGCTTCTCCCTCTCCCTCTGTCTCTCCACCCTGCTCATGCTTTTCCATTCTCTCTCTCTCTCTTAAATAAAGAAATATAATCTTTAAAAACTAAAAGCACCCCAGAAAAGGCCGATAGAACATTGGTGTTGCTCCAACTCTTCAATAATAAGCCAGGGAGTCATCTAATCTAATCTAGTTTTTTAAAGTTTAATGTTAATATTCTTTTAATGATTTAGTTTTGCAAAAGAACACTAGCCACTGTGTGTAAGGCAGAGTAGAGAGTGGGTGGGCCTGGGGAGCAGGGAACAGGGGCTGGAGAGGCTGCAGCTGTGGTCCTGATTTTGTCTGCAGGCTGGTGCCCTGTAGCCAGTGGGGTTTTAGAAACCAGAATATTCTAAGCTAGTGCTTCTTCCAGTTGCATGAATTGCTTCAGTCTCCCAAGGACTGACTGAGAATGGGCTCTGTTTCAGAGAATGACAGACACTGGGGCTTCACTAGCATTGGTGGACTGGCTGCAGATCGGAACTTACCAGAGATGGTGGTGAAGTGGGATGGGGAGGTCATTGTCACGAAGGGTGGTGTGAGGTACTTGGCCTTCACGCCTTCCTGGGCCAGACGGTCCATGTTGGGGGTGTCCACATCCTGGTCATAGTTCCAGCGGAAGCCATCGAAGGAGATCAGCAGCAGTTTGTTGAAGTTCTTCCTCCCGGGGACAGGGTGGCAGCTGGCCCAGCTCAGCAGGACGGGCAGCAGCAGTATGAGGACGCTGAGCCCTGTCATGCCGCGAGCACCACACATCACAGAGTTCATGGGCCTGCTCCCATTTTCTCCCTTTTTTATCTGTGGTTGAACAAAGTCCAAATTGATAATTGTGCCTTAGCTCTGCTGTGAATTGAAACACCTGGAGTATAACAAGATGTCATGTTTTACGTGATAAAAAGTTCTGGAAATGGATGGTGGTGATGGTTGCACAACATTGTGAATGCGTTTGGGGCGCCTGGGTGGCTTGGTGGGTTGAGCCTCTGACTTCGGCTCAGGTCATGATCTCAGGGTCCTGGAATTGAGCCCCACATCGGGCTCTTTGCTCAGCGGGGAGCCTGCTTCCCCCTCTCTCTCTGCCTGCCTCTCTGCCTACTTGTGATCTCTCTCTCTGTCAAATAAATAAATAAAATCTTTAAAAAAAAACAAAGCAAAAACATTGTGAATGCATTTAATGCCACTGAACTGTACACTGTAAAATGGTAAAAATGGTAAATTTTATGTTGTGCATATTTTACCATGATAAAAGAAGTCAAACCATGTGAACTATTTTGGACTTTTATGTCAATTCCACTATTGTGAAGATTTGAGGAAAAAAATTAGACTGGTGCTTTCCTTTGTTCAGTATATTCTGTTTTTATAGGGAGAACAAATTATTGTTCATTATGACTCTGAAAGCAGCCACCGTAGATTGAGGGCCTGAGATGGCCAGGATCTATATACACATTATCTATTCCATTTAATTTTTAAAAAAAATCCGAGGTAGGTTATTGGTTGGAAATTTCCTACAAGAATTTTAAAAAGTTACTGTGGTTAGATACACATAAGATAAGATTTACCATTTTAACCATTCGGATGTGTACAAATTCAGTGACATTTAGTGCATTCACAATGTTGTGCAACTATTAACTCTATCTAGTTCCAGAAATTTTTCATTGCATCAAAAGGAAGTCTTATAACCATTAACAGTCATTCCTCATCCCTCTCTCACCCAGTCTCTGGTAACCACTAATCTGCTTTTTGTCCTCTTGGATTTACCTCCTCTGGACATTTCATATATATGGAATCATAAAGTATGATTTTCACTGAGCATAATGTTTTCAAGGTTTATCCATGTTGTGGTATGCATCAACATTTCATCCTTTTCATGGCCTATTAATATTCTACTATGTGGATATGCCACATTTTATATATCTATTCACCAGCTGATCAACATTTTTCCCCCATCTTTTGGCTATTGTGAATAGTACTACTATGAATATTCGTTTGAATACCATCTGCTTTCCACTTAATTTTTGCACCATATCTATGAGGTGGTTTTACTTAGTAGCTAAGGAAACAGCTCAGAGAGGCTATGGAACCACTTCAGGTTCACACAGCAGATGTGAGGGTGGGACTATAGTTTTCACACTTGGCCACATGTTTGCTGGGTAGGGAGGGATGTGTTAAATTCCCCAAGGGCACAAGTGACTTTGAATACTCTTACGCATCTGCTCATTCATCCCACATTTTTTGAGCACATACTATGTCCTAGGTGTAAGAGATACAGAAATATAAATGCAGAGGTTGCCTTTGGATGGCTCAGAATCCAGGGGACAGGCAGACAAGTAAAGTGTTACATGCAGTGGAAGGGCCCTGTTGGAGGTATGCATGGGAAGTGAAGTGGGAGCAGAGGTAGAGGGTCCCAACCTGGAGAAGCTGGGTAGGGGATGGTTCTTCAGAGGAGGTGGTGCTAGACTTGAGTTTTGTAGGCCAGGGGGAATTAACCTTTTGGAAACACTGTCACTCAGCCACTTATCTGGATATGACATCTGCCTCTGGCCTCTTCCTGCAGATACATGGATGACATTTACTTTTGCACTTTTGGAAAGATCTGTGCCTTGTATAAAGACGTCACCAATGGACAGGAGTTGAAGGGCTGCTCAGGTATTCATGGGAAGTTTTTGGAAGATTTTTGTCTTGACATGGGTGTACTGAAGGCTGGATATCAGACCCAGCTGGATAACCTGTTTCCCCCTTGCTGAAATTGCCTGGAATTCTGTTCCAGGTTTTTGCTTAGGTTGAGTCTTTGGGGTGAAGAAGCGGTGTGTCAGGGGAGCTCTATTTTGTTTTGTATACCTTGGCTTCTCCTATTAATTAGCATATGTTTTGCTATTTGAGGGATTTTCATAGAATTTTGTGATGAGTATGCAGCATTGCAGTTGAGTGTGCTTTGAAGCTTTCTAGGTTGAGCATGTTTTGAAGCTTGGGTTCACGTCTTGACTCTGCCATTTACTATCTATGACACCTTGGTGCAAGTCCCTTAACCTCTCTCTGTCTCTGTTTTCTCTGCTGTAAAAGGAATAATGATATATTTCCTAAGGTTGTAAGACTTTGATGAGATATTGTACCTTGGTAGGAATGTTTACTGCTAGTGGGACATCCATGTTCTCCCCCTAATTTCCCAGCCTCTTTGTAATTACAGCCTATGTGCTGTGAGTGGAAGCTACATGCGTCATTTCTAGCCTACAGCTGTCTAGGCTGGTACCTAACCATTTCACTCTCTCATCCCCTGCCACCCCATTAACCGGAAATCTTGTGTTAAGATGGTAGGCTTTCCATCATTCTGGGTCTCTGAGTAACCATATGGAGCACAGTCCCCAGCTAATCCATGGTGGAATGGAGTGTGGGAAGTCAACCTTTGTTGCTGAGCCATTTAGATTTTGGGGTTCATTTGTTACTGTGGCATAACCCAGTCTATCCTGGCTAATTCAGCAGGTAAAGTATTTATGTTGGTCCCTAGCAGTGTGAGTGCTTAACACTTGTTGGTTACTTGTAGTATGATGATAAATTGCCCCTGAAAGTTTTGTTATTTTATCTGATGATGCCAATGATGATATTTTGTGCTTGGGACAAATTTGACTTGGTATTCTTTCACATTCCAGGATGTAGGAGGGATGGATAATTGAGGGGCAATAAAGTGTTGTTCTCTTTAGTTTGTGTCCCTGGCTACCCTTGGTGGCTATGAACAATGTATACTACTCTTGAGAAGGCCAGACCTGGAGGAGAGTTGCTGTTGATCCCAGAACTGGGACTGTCCAAGGAGAGAATCTTGAGTCCTTGGTGTGTAGATTCTCCAAGGAAACTGGAATACTTGTACTAAGTGGTTTGGCCCTTTGGGAATTATATACAATTGTGTAATTGTAATCATTGAGGCCCTTTTTGGGACAATTTATACATATCTCTATATTTTGGAAACACAGAAAAAAGTAGTTAGCAGTCATGGAACAAACAGTCCGCCATGTCCACTGACACATCCCTGAAGTGCCACATGAGGTACTGGTGTAATCAGCAGAATTTGGTGGAGGTGGTTGGCTACAGAAAATTCTCATTATGGTTACTGTGATGCTTATGGTCACAGCATTGTAGCATGCCTTGATTTCTTTTTGGTAAGTTTTGGCTTACCATATTCATCATTTGTTTATCAAATATTTATTGAGCACTTTGGATTGGATGGAGGATGAAATATGGAGGAGAGAGTAAATCTCTTCCGGCCACTGTGTTTTCAAGCTGTCCTAGTACTCAATTGTGGGACATGAGGCTGGAGGGTCTCAGTTCCAGAAGCATCTTCCAGCCATGTCATCCTGACTATGCTATTTTTCCTTGCAAGTCTAGCCATCTCTGGTTCTTAACTTCTTTTGTGTGGTTCATATATTAGTCATGGGAACTGTTATAGAATTGCAGTGTGTTGTGTCAAACTTAAGGATACCATTAAACTTTGTTAATTTTCAAGAATACCATTAAACTTTTTGGGTTCCTGAGTGGCTCAGTCAATCATCTGACTCTTGATTTGGGCTAAGGTGATGGTCTCGGGGTTGTGAGATGGAGCCCCATGTTGGGCTCCCTGCTGGGTGTGGAGCCTGCTTAAGATTCTCTTCCTCTCCCTCTGTCCCTCCCTCCTCCCTCTCTTAAAAAAAAAAAAAAAGAGTACTATTAAACTTTTTAGAGAAATCTGTCTATTTATGACACAGTCACTGGCGTGCAGATGAGGAATTCCAAACAGATTTTGCAAATCCTCCCAGAATGAGGTAATAGGTAGAACTCTTGGTTGCAAGTGACAAAAAACCATTTCTTATTAGTCTGGGTAAGAAGAGGGACCATGTTTTATACCATGGTTTTACCCTGAAGCAGACCCTGAAACAAGAATGGGGGTGTAAGTGGTTTATTGGGAGGTAATCCCAGGGAGCACCAATAGGGTGGTGGGGAAGTGATTCAAGGAAGGGAAGGAGGCCAACATGAGATGTTTCAGTCTTGAGTGTATGCAGTGCTAGAATGGTGAGTACTATGGGCTATGGGCATGGCATCTGCTACAGGTTTTTTAGGTCATGATTTCCCATGTCACTGAAATCATTCTGCAGGAAGGCAGGGATGCAGCTGGGTTCCACAAGCAGGGACTCACATACCACCAGATCTCTCTTTCTATCTCTGTTTCTGCCTTTGTTGGCATATCACCTTAATTTTCTTTCACTTAGGACTGGTTTTCTCCATAAGGTAAGGACTGTGATCACAAAAGCTCCTGTTTTTCCTCATTCTAGAGTTCCTGTCATCACAGAGAATGACTATATTTTCCAGTTCCAGTTAGGAAAGTTAATCCAAGGGAAGAACTCTGATTGGCCTATTTAGATCTCTGGACCAATCAACTGTGACCAGAGGGCAGGGTCATATAAGCTCATGGAAGTCTCCACACAAGCCACATGGCTGGAGGAGGAAGAAGTACAAGTCTCAATAGAAGGGAGGGGTGGTAGACTGAAAAAACAATAGATGTCTGTGATGTAAGGATCAGGAATGCATCCTATTAAGCCTACTAATCATTGGGACTTGAAGAAACTTTTTAAATATAAAGTTTCATTTTAGTTCTCTCAGGTTGATTTAGCAGAAAGAAAAAACCTATATGAACTGAACACTTCCTGTGCATAGGCTGTTGCTATGGGTTCACAACCTTATTGATGGACCCAAAGATCAATTAAAATGTTTCTCAAGTGATGTAAGCTCTGGTAGGGACTGCTTATGATGAGGCCGAAGTTAAGCAAGAAGAGAATTGGCATGTAGGAATTCCAACTTCTTTCTTCCATTGCATACTGTCAAGTTTAGGTCCGGCTGGCAATTATGTACCTCAAAGGAGGTTTGCATAAAAAGGGGTGTATGTGTGTGTATGTATATGTGGTAGGTAGTTTCCGAAGATGATTTGCAATATCCTGCGAATGCACTTTTGCAGTGTGATTGGGAACCCTTCAATTAAGAAGTGGAGTCATGGACGCCTGGGTGTCTCAGTTGGTTGGGCAACTGCCTTCGGCTCAGGTCATGATCCTGGAGGCCCGAGATTGAGTCCTGCATCGGGCTCCCTGCTCTGAGGGGAACCTGCTTCTCCCTCTGACCTCTCCCCTCTCATTCTCTCTCTCTCTCTCTGTCTCAATTAAATAAAATAAATTAAGCAAAAAAAAAAAGAAGTGGAGTCATTTCTTCCCTCTTGAACCTGGGCTTCCCTGTGACTTGTTTTGACCAGTAGAATGTGGCTGAGGTGATGGTCTCTGACTTTCGGTTTTAGGCATTGAAAGTCCCTATAGTGTCCCTTATTTTTGCTCTCTTGGAAGCCCTGGCTCTCCTGCTCAAGAGGCTGTGTGGAGAGGGGCTCTGGAGGATAAGAGGCCATGTAGAGGAAAACCAAGTTCCCTAACCAATAGCCAGCATTATCTGCCAGGCATGTGTGTGAGGCCATTATCAACCTTCTAGCGCAGCTGAGCCTTCAGCTGTAGGCAACCACTACAGTGAGCCCAGCTAAAACCAGCAGAGGAAATGACCAGCCAACTCATAGATTCATGAGAAATAATAAATTGATGTGGTTTAAAGCTACTTAGTTTTGGGTACAGTAGGAATAGCCCATGAGGGTGTGAGCATGTGGGGTCTGCATTTCCCATCTGCTGAAGATCCATGAGTTCTCAGAATTCAATCCAGAGCTGACTTACTTCCTTAATGTCTTCTTGTTTGATACTTCTATGAAAATTTTTTTAGAGACGTAAATTTTTAGAGCAGTTTCTCACCTGGCAGGAACTAAAGAGATCTTAGGGCTCCTGCTTTGGCTTCCCATTGTGTGGAGAATAAAATCAAGACCTTGAGTCTCTTGTAGGTTCCTGCCCACTTCTGTACCTCCTTCCTGCCTTCCTTCCCTTTGCTTCCTCTTCTCCTGTCACCCTAATCTCCTTTCAGTCTTTGAACCCAGCAAGCCCCTTCCCGTCTTAGGACCTATTCTTCTCTGGGAATGATTTCCCTCGGTTTCTCCTCAAACTAACCTCTTGTCCTTTATGTCTTAGCTTAACTGTTGTTTCCACAGAGAGCTCTTTTCGGAACCCCTTTATGAAGTGGACTTCCTGTTATTCTCTATCTCTATCTTGCTTCTCCCTTTATGGATTTTCATATTTTTTTCATTTTATTTATTATTATTATTATTTGTCTCCCCAGTAGCCCATGAGTTCTTCAAGGGCAGGGCCATGCCTAACTTCTTCATCATTGAATTGCCAGCACCCAGCACATGAGGGTTGCTCAATAAATAAATCCATTTTGAACAGTTAAGTAAATGGAGAGTTACTTCTTTGAACTACAGACAATAAGCTTAAACACTCTGTGCTTTTCTTAGTCAGACATTATGTGCAATTAGGCATACAATAAATGATGATGGGACAACATCTGTGTCTTGCCTGATGTTCATCACCAATCACTAAATTAGTTAGTTGTGCCTCTTTTGACAGTTCTGTTTTCAACCTAATGATTTGTTTCTTTTAACTTATGGCTGTTGGCTTTTTTGGGTCTGTTTGCATGACAAAGTGCAGATTATGTTGGTATTTGCTCTTTTATTTATTTTGTTATTAACTTTAAAAATGCTTTTGCTTTGAGTAAAAAGCCCTAGTTTGGGAAATGTATTAGTCAGGATGGTTTGGGTTATGCCATTGTAACAACAATCCCTAAATCTCAGCTGTGCGATGCAACAAGGTTTATTCTTGGTCATGTACACGTAGAATGTGTGTCTGGGCACTGTGGGAGTGGTCTGTCCATTCTAGTCACTTAGGGATCCAGGCTGAGGAAAGCTCCATCTGTGTATGCCTGCTTGACAACAATTGCAGGGGGAAGGGAATGTGTTAATCGGAGTCTCTTAGTTCTTCCACCTGGCAGTGACATAAGTTACTTCTTCTCATGTTTCACTGGACAAAATAGAGCACATGGTCATGCCCAACTTCCGTGTGCCTGAAATGTGAACCAAATAATTGTAAACAGCCTTGTTGACTACTCCTATCAGTTATACAGAAGACCTCATTTAAGTGTACTTATTTGTGATTCCCCTGAAATTGAAAGCCATTAGCCTTCCGAAGATATGTGCCTTTCCAAGCTATTATTCAGTACTGTTTGGTTTCAAATGTTAGACTTAAGACTTTTGTTAGAAGACCATATGGTGTGATGGTTAAATGCAGGCCTCTGATGTTAGTTTGCTTATGTTCAGGTGCCCTTCCTTCCTTCCTTCCTTCCTTCCTTCCTTCCTTCCTATTTTAATTTTTTTAAAGATTTTATTTATTTGACAGGGAGAGGGAGAAGCAGGCCCCCCACTGAGCAGAGAGCCTACCGCGGGGCTCGATCCCAGGACCCTGAGATCATGACCTGAGCCGAAGGCAGAGACCCAACCCACTGAGCCACCCAGGCGCCTGAAGGAATAGATTTCTGAAGAGCAAGGCTGGGGAAGGGGGCGAAATTTAGTGGGTGTTTTAAAGACTGTGGACTTCAGTTGTATGGATGTGGGGCTGAGTTCTAGCTTGTGCATCTTTCCTAAGTTCTGTCATTTCTGTTCACTACCTTTGCTAAATTCTATCATTTCTCTGGGCTTCAGTCTCATCCGTAGCAAATGGAATTAATAAGATCAAATTTTCAGGCTGAGATAAAGATTATTATGTAAGAGAGAATGGAAACTTCCCTCAGTGATCGAAAGTGGTAACTTACTTCTGTATTAACTTTCTATTGCTGTATAGCAAATTATTAGTGGCTTAAAACACTACCAGTTTATTATTCCATGTTTTCCATGGGTCATGAGTCTGGTCAGGGCTTAACTGGTTCTCACAAGGCTGCAACCAAGGTGTCAAATGGGGTTGGGGTCTCATCAGAGGCTTGGAGTCTTCATCTAAGCTTATCCAATTTGTTGGCTGAATTCAGTTTCTTGTGGGTGTTGGGCTGAGAACTTCAGCTCCTAGATGCTGCCCCTCTCCACAGGCAGCCCATAGCATGGTTGTCTGCTTCTTTAAGGCCAAAAAGTGAATCTCTCTGAAACTTCACCTTCTTTAAAGGGCTTGCCTGATTAGGTTAGGCACACCCAGGATGATCTCCCTTTTGATTAGCTCCAGGTCAACTGATTAGGGACCTTATTCACATTTGAAAACCTCTTTTCCTTTCCATGTAACTTTATCACAGATTCTGCTCACACTCAAGGATGGGGGGTTAGAAAGCACATAGACACAAAGGAGTGGGAATCTTGGGACCATCTTAGAGTTTTGCCTACCACACTTCCCTTCCTGTATGAAGAACAGATGTTGGAGGGGGAATTATTACAGATGAGCACATCCCAGAGGTTGAGAGAGGCTGATGTTGGGCTCAGATGGAGGAGGCTGGGAGGAAGTGTGTAAAACTTTGTCCATTTTTTGCTTCTGTTGGGGTTTTGCCTTCCCAAGCCAAGACCAAGGTTAAGACCTTGGTTGTTTAGATTCTTCTTCCTTCCTCCCCATGCATGGCTTGTACACTCCCAGATCTCCCCCTCCCAACCTGAGACCCTTCAGCTATGAATTAGAATCACCAGGTGCCATGATCAGAGATGCAAGTGAGCAATAGTTGGGATCAGGACGGAGAAATACCCACAATACTTCTTCTCAGTGGCTTTGCAGACTGAAGACAAAGGAAAACAAACCTCAAGTGAAAAAAAGAAAAAAACCCAGAGAGAAAACAAATTTTAAGTGGTGATGTTTTTTCGGAATCTGCCAGATGTCAGAGGCTCTTTGAAATAAAACAAATGCTTTCTCAGTTCCACAGAAGGAGGCCTGCAGCAGCTGATGTGATGTGCTGAGAACCAAACTGCCAACCACCTGTGCAGGAAAATAGTCTCTTCTTGCTCATGGGGCCACGGGGCACACTTGATAACAAGCAAAATACAAGTCAAGGTCAGCTAGAAACAAAAAGACACTAACCCTGTGATCTTTAAGTTCCCCTCAGCAAAGCCTTGAGTATGACAGGATCACTCCCAGGGAGTGAGCTGAAAGGGTCACTCTGCGACCTCTTTCAGAGGGCCTGTGACAGATGCCCACAGTTCCCCTAATGGGACTGCAGAGGAGCAAATAAATACCCAGGGAGGTGTTGAGCTGGCCCGAGAGCCCCCTTTACTCCCTCTGCAAATCCAGCTCTGTCTGCACTTTGAAATTGCTCTTAGTACTTGTCGACATCTGCCCTACAGAACGGATAGAAATTACTTGCTTGTACATCACTGACAAGCAAGATGGAGAAGGACCCTCCTCTGTCAACAAAAAAGGTGCCGTGATAGAGTAAGATGGAACGTCAGTTTGGATTATGAAGGATTCTTAGAATTGATATAATTCCAAAGGGGGAGGGAGAGCCTCAGCCAGCCTGGGTTTGGAATGACATTGATAAAGCTGGTGGTGCTCAATGCGATACGGATTAGAAGAAGCCTTTGTCTTCGCCCGATGCTAAATGGGCTGCCTATAAGCTGAACTAAAATTCAGAGTTGGAAAACAATCGCAAAAGACCACATATCATTGAGCGTTGTTGATAAATGTTAATGAGACAGGAGCAAGCACTGAGAATGGGCAGTATTGATTAAGAGAGGAAATAAAATGCACGGAGTGGTTCTTGACAATCTCGGGCAATGACTGCATTTTGTTTAAAGCATCTCTTGCCACAGCATACATCCTTGTAAATCTGGGGTGTGATATATGCTGTTGTCTCCTCCCCTTCTTCCCTACTCTCTCCATTTTGTTCATTGTTGCTCATTCATTCATTCAACAAATATTTGAGTCCCTCCCACATATCCACACAGCACTGGGGACTAGAGTTACGAAGGTGGACAAATAGACACAGTTGTTTCCCTTGGAGTTTACCTACAGTCGAGGAGGGATGCTTTAAAAGGGAGTTTCAGGGGGGTGCCTGGGTGGCTTAGATGGTTAAGCTGTTTTTGGCTCTGATCATGATTTCAGGGTTGGGAGATGAAGCCCTGTGTCAGACCCTATATTCTGAGGGGAGTCTGCTTGAGGATTCTCTCTCTCCCTGTCCCTCTGCCCCTCCCCTTGTTCTCTCTCTGTCTCTCTCTAAAATAAATAAATAAGTCTTAAAAAAAATCTGATTTCTAACTTCTACTAAAGCTCAGAATATGTGGCACAGTCAGCCAAAGCTGAGGGGTGGCTGTTCTCTAGATGGGGACTCTGCCCTTGTCCCAATCCAGTCCCTGTGGGCAACTGATTCAACAACCCCAGTTGTCACCATAATTCTCGTGTTTATGTAACTTTCCTCCCTAGGGAAAACTGAAGGAACAGGTATACCCCTCCCACATTTTCCCCCTTTCTGTGTTTGCTTTCCCCCATGGCTGCTGTAACAAAGTATCACAAACCAGATGGGTTAAGACCACAGGAATTTATTCTCTCACAGTTCTGGAGACAGAAGTCCAAAATGAAGGTGTCAGCAGGGCACTGCTCCTTTCTGAAGGCACTGGAGAAGCCTCCCTCCTACCTCTCCCAGCTTCTGGTGTCCCCCTCAGCTTATAGCTGCACCCCTGCCCCTCCTGCTGCCTCCATCACACAGGGCCTTCTCCCATGCCTCATCCATGCCTCTGTGTCTGAGTCTTCTCTTCTTTTTCTTGTGAAGACACAAGTCATTGGATTAGCTCTTCCCCCACCCAATCCTGTATGACCTAATCGCAACTTAATGGCATCTGCAAAGATCCCATTTCCAAATAAGGTCACATTCACCACTCTATCTTTTTAAGGGGACACTGCACCCTTAACTCCACTTACTTCTGGCTCCTCTTCTCATCCCTCCCCATTCCAACTGCCCACACCCTACCCTCAGAAGTTCCACTCTGTCCCACGTGCCTTTGCCTGATGCTTTTTTTTTTTTTTAAGATTTTATTTATTAGAGAGAGAGAGAGAAAGAGAGAGAGAGAGTGCACACAAGCAGGGGGAGTGGCAGGCAGAGGGAGAGGGAGAAGCAGGCTCCCGCTGAGCAGGGAGCCTGGCATCATGGCCTGCGCTGAAGGCAGACGCTTAACCCACTCAGCCACCCAGGCACCCCTGCTGGATGCTTTTTTAGCATTCTTCCTCCTGGCTCTGCCCCATTCCTACTCTTCCTTCAATCTCAACCCAAGCCTTATCCCGCCCCCTGACCACCCTTAAAAGGTCCTTATTTTTTCCCAAATTATCCCTCATTCCTTGAAACTGCCTTTTAAAGATTTATTTTATTTGAGAGAGAGAGAGAGAGAGAGAGAGAGAGAGAGAGAGAGAGAGCATTGGGGTGTGGGAGAGCCAGAGGCAGAGGGAGAGAATCTCAAGTAGACTCCATCCTGAGTGCAGAGCCTCATTCGGGCTTCATCTCATAACACTGAGATCACTACCTGAGCTGAACCCAAAAGTGGACGCTTAACCAACTGTACAACCCAGGTGCCCCTAGAAAAGAGATTAAAAAAAAAAAACGCAGGAAGTCTTCATTTTTGAATATTGGCAGCCAATTAACAAAAATTTAAAAATGCCATGCAGGCAAACCCATAAAGGTCTGCAGCCCTGATTTGGACGGTGTCCTAATTGTCTGAGGCCTTATGGGAGAAGTTTAAAATACATGAAATAATCTATGTAGTCAAACACAATTATGTTTTTTTAGGGACAGTATAAAAATGACCAATTTCCCATTAATATTGAAAAAATACACTGAAGAAAGACTCCGAGTGTTGTCTAGGAAGACCTAGAATGACTGTCTCTGAGATAGCCAAGATCTGTAATTGTCCCACTCCCAAACTTTCTAAGGTATGTGTCCCTACATACAGAGAGGACTTGAGGCTCTATTAAGAAGACACTTGGTACTTCAGACTTTAATGTGTACATACAAGTCACATAGGGATCTTTTCTTTTTTAAAGATTTATTTATTTATTTGAGAGGGGGAGGGGCAGAGGGAGAGAATCTTCAAGCAGACTCCCCACTGAGCATGGATCCTGACATAGGGCTCCATCCCACAACCCGTGAGATCATGACCTGAGTTAAAACCAAGAGTCAGATGCCTAACCAACTAAGCCACCCAGGTGCCCCTAGAGATCTTAATAAAATGCTGATTCTGATTCAGCAGGTCTGGGGGTTGGGCCTGAGGTTGGGCATTTCTGACAAGCTACTGAGTTGGTGCCAATGTCAATGCTGGCTGGTTTGAGAACCTCACTTTGAGCAATAAAGTTTTCAAGGATCTGTGTTACCACTGTGCACATCAGAGGAGAAATCCCCAGCTGTGACACTCACTGCACCTAGCCTATCTCCCCACTATCTGGGGATGGATGGGGAGCTAAGTGGGAAAGGTAGGAACCACAGGTACCTTCACCTTTTGGAAGCAGGGATTGGGGACATTGCTCAAGGTGACAGAAAGGTTTTGGGGAGGTTCCTCTTGCTGCCTTTGGCTCACTAGATGGAGTGGTAAAAGAAAAAGTCTGAAAGTGAAGAAACAAAGGAATTTGGAGAACCAACTGGCTTCCCTGGACCAAATTCCAAGTTTGGCCTGGTGGAACCGTGTTGTCTTTGTCTCACCCAGGCCGCAGCATCCGGCCTCTCTTCCCATGCAAACATTTTTCTTTGCATTCTTGGAAGAATTGGACCCATAAATTGAATCCACCTTCAGGCAGTTTAACTTGCATGGCCAGCGCTTACTCAGCAGATAACCACCAGCCTCATTAACCTTGGCTCATTCTCAAGAGGTTTCTTAGGGATGGAGGAAGGTGGTGGTGGTGATGGTCATGGAGCTTATGAATTATTCTTTGATAATTCCTGAAGTATGTTGGGGAGTAGATTCATTTATTTTGTTGAGTAAACATAGTTTGTGTTCCAAGCCCTATTTGTTGGTATTAATACATGTGTATTGTGTGAGTGTTGATGTGCATGCACTCATTTAAAAAAAATATTTTTTATTATTTATTTATTTATTTATATTATGTTAGTCACCATAAAGTATTTCGTACTTCGACTAATTATATTAGTCACCATACAGTACACCATATAGTCACCATACAGTACTTTTTTAAAATTTTTTTTTATTTTTTATTTTTTTATTTTTATTTTTTTATTTATTTATTAGGAAAGAGAGAGAGTGAGAGAGAGCATGAGAAGGGAGAAGATCAGAGTGAGAAGCGGACTCCCCATAGAGCTGGGAGCCCGATGTGGGACTCGATCCCGGAACTCCGGGATCATGACCTGAGCTCAAGGCAGTCGCTCAACCAACTGCGCCACCCAGGGGCCCACCATACAGTACTTTTTGATGTAGTGTTCGATGACTCATTATTTGCATATAACACCAAGTATACATGGCAATATGTGCCCTCCTTAATACCCATCACTGGGTTAACCCATTTTATTTTATTTTATTTTATTTTATTTTTATTTAATTTTTTAAAAAAGATTTTCTTTCTTTATTTGACAGAGAAAGAGAGATCACAAGTAGGCGAAGAGGCAGGCAGAGAGAGAGGGGGAAGCAGGCTCCCTGCTGAGCAGAGAGCCCAATGCGGGGCTCGATCCCAGGACCCTAAGATCATGACCTGAGCTGAAGGCAGAAGCTTTAACTCACTGAGCTACCCAGGCGCCCCATGGGTTAACCTTTTTTAAAGGCTGAATAGTGACTTCTCCCTGGAAGTATCTCTTACCCGCCTGGTATTTCCAGGAGATCTGAAAAACCAATTCCCTAGATTCTGTGAGCACCATGTTTCTCAAAACGTGGTCCTTTGCTCATCTGAGTCAAATCACCTGAAGAGCTCGCTAATATGTAGAATCCTGGGTCCTATTAGGGACCTGCTGTATTAAAATCCCCGGAACTGGGGGCGCCTGGGTGGCTCTGTGGGTTAAGCCTCTGCCTTCAGCTCAGGTCATGATCTCAGGGTCCTGGGATCGAGCCCCGCATTGGGCTCTCTGCTCGGCAAGGAGCCTGCTTCCCCCCTCTCTCTGCCTGCCTCTCTGCTTACTTGTGATCTCTGCCTACTTGTGATCTCTGCCTACTTGTGATCTCTGCCTGTCAAATAAATAAATAAACTCTTAAAAAAAAAAAATCCCTGGCACTGGAGCCCAGGAATCTACCTTTTTATCAACCTGCCCTGGTGACCATGATGCACAAGAATATGGAGAATCACTGCCATAGATGAGAGAAGGTTCTTTCTCCATGTCAGCTGGGTCTTTCCATTTATCTTTGGGTGGTTATCTTGCTTTGTGATATATTTTATATTACCAAGTATTTGTGTTTCTCAGGGATCACTGGTTTGACTTTATTTTCTATCTATCTATCTATCTATCTATCTATCTATCTATCTATCTATCTATTTATGAAAATTATATCTATTTATTTGACATAGAGAAAGAGATCACAAGTAGGCAGAGAGGCAGGCAGAGGGAGAGGGAGAAGCAGGCTCCCCGCTGAGCAGAGAGCCTGATTCGGGGCTCGATCCCAGGACCCTGAGATCATGACCCGAGCCAAAGGCAGAGGCTTAACCCACTGAGGCACCCAGGCGCCCCACTCATTCTCCTTTTGTATGGAGAGCTTCTTTCTGCACCATGACCCGCTTGCTCAGTCAGTGCATGAGGTAGAGCAGATTTCCAGGAAGTTACCGTGCCAGGAGCAGTCCTCAGCCAATCATAGGCTGGGATTCATTGTCAACCTTCCAGCTTCCTTCCCCTTCAGGAGACAGGATTCAGAGACATGCTGTATATAGTTTCCCTGAGTTGCCCAGTGCAGCTGAGCCCAACTTGCCCACAGCAGGGTCTGCTTATCACACCTCTAGGATTGACTTCTTCCTGTTAGCATCTTATGTCCCTACTCCCCTATGAGTGCTTCTTTTAGGATCACCTCCCAAATCAACTATTTGTACCCAAACCCTTATCTCAAGGGGTCTGCTTCTGGGACGTCATGTGCTTAAACTGCCTTTTAAGCATATCATCTTATTTAATCTTTGCCTCATCCTTGCCTGGTAGGAACCATGATCAGCCCTATTTTACAGGTGA
Source organism: Nasua narica (assembly GCA_028533885.1). Taxonomy (NCBI): domain Eukaryota; kingdom Metazoa; phylum Chordata; class Mammalia; order Carnivora; family Procyonidae; genus Nasua; species Nasua narica. The sequence goes on from CM052805.1 coordinate 3,797,258, forward strand.
AGAAAATGAGGCTTGGAGAATGGAAGCCACTCGGCCAAGCTTAGGAGTTAAGCCAGTACTGGAGCCCAGGTCTGTTGGCACCAGTGTTCAGTTCTGAGTCTGCACTTTGTACTGTGGAGTTTATGGGCAACTGGGGGTTAGGTTGTGGCACATGTTGGACTAGGCCTCCAATCTGTTCTTGCCATGCTTCCCACTCCTAGCTGAGAGGGGCATCATGGTACTTCTCTTTAAATACACAGTACGGGGGCGCCTGGGTGGTTCAGTGGGTTAAGCCTCTGCCTTCGGCTCAGGTCATGATCTCAGGGCCCTGGGATCGAGCCCCAAATTGGGCTCTCTGCTCAGCAGGGAGCCTGCTTCCCCTCTCTCTCTGCCTGCCTCTCTGCCTACTTGTGATCTCTCTGTCAAATAAATAAAATCTTTAATAAAAAAGATTTAAAAAATAAATATACAGTATGGGTTGAGAAGGTGAGAACCTGACCTCAGGTGTGGCTGCTGTACTCCTTGTTGAGCCAATGTGCCCACCTCAGGCCTGGCTTACTTGTGTACTAGCCTTTTGATAGGGACTTGAACTGAACTTGGCGGAGCGGACTTCAGCCAAGACAGATCCTTTCTTGTGGAGTGCTCCCCAATCCTCACTGCCTCTGGCCTAAGTAGACTCCCTTCCCACCTCCCCCCATGAGCCGACCTCTGGGTCCCAGTGAAATGCTTCTTTCAAAATAGACTTTTCCTGGTGGGAAGCCCTTCCAGGGTTTTTGTGTTGATCAATTTCAAGCCTATGATCTTGTTTGCAGCTGCCCGGTTGTTCCCAAGGTCTACCTTCATGTTATAATTTTGCACTTGAAGCCTACAGGCTATTCTGCCAAGAGTAGAATTTCTATTTTTAAAAGAACAAATAATAAACTGCTCTGGAATAGTAATAACTTCCAAAACCTCCTTAGGTCCAGTCTCTCACTTGTTCATTTGGTGAATTCAGTGAATTCTCAGGCTCCACAGGTATGAGGAAGTGAAGTCAAACACCTACCCAACAAATATCCATGGAGTGATTAATACATGCAGGCCTGTGAATGTGTAATGACAAACATGAAAGGCATATTATGGAAAAGAAATAGTGATATGAGAGAAAACAACAGCAGGCCAAATTTTAAAACCATTATTGGGTTTGTTGTATTGATTATTATAGAATTTGTAGATTTTATAATTAAAACATTATAGATCTTATAATTATTATTTATAGTAATAATTATAGATTATTCTCCATACTTACATTCATATAAAGTGTGCACATGTGTGCACACACACGTAAGTGGGATTATTCACCAACTAGCTATTTTTTCACTTTAGAATATATCATGAACCTTTTTCCAAGAGTGTACATAAGGACTGCTTCATTTAAAAAAATTTCTTATCAAAGTATAATTGACACACAATGTAAGATTAAAATTTTTGAAGACTGACTCATTTAAAAATTTTTTTATGGTAGAAACTTTCAAATGTATACAAAAGCTGTGAGAATAAGAAAATGAATCCCCCTCACTTCCACAACTTCTAGCCAAACATTTCATCTAGATTAACCCCATCCGATTCCTCTGCTTTCCACATTATTTTGAAGAAAATCCTGAATATTATATCACTGCATTTATAAATTTCTCAGTAGACCTTAGTCCTTTTAAACTACTGTATAATATTCCATTGATAAATGTTCTATAATGTATTTATCCTGTCTTCTACTGATTGACATTTCAGCTATGTTTAATCTAGGTAAAGACACATTTTCTAGTTGCAAATGTGGAATTAAATGAAACTTTTGTTCCCCCTCTAGACTTGGGTAAACAAAAGTGTGCTTCATGGCTGCATCCTACCACTTCCATACCTAGTGGGGAGGCAGGAAGGCCTCCTCTGAGCCAGGCAGTAAGTTTAGTTTGCTGGCCATGGGGTGGGGATGGGGTGGTCATCCTCACAGCCTGAGAGGCCCCACGAAGGGTGTGAGTCAGGCCATCCGGTCAGGGAGACACAGTGGTTTCACCAATGGGTCTTAGCAGAGCACAGAACAGACTTGAACAAATGCTGTAGTTTCCTAAGGCTTCTACAACAAGTCACCTCAGATTTCGTGCTTAGAACAACAGAAACTTCTTTCATAGTTCTGGCAGCCAGAAGTCTGAAATCAAGGTGCTGGCAGTGTTACACTTCCTGGTAAGGCCTAGGGGGAGGATCCTTCCTTGCCTCTTCCAGCTTCTTGTGGCTCCTGGTGTTCTTTGGTTTGTGGCTGCATCCCCCCAATCTCTGCCTCTGTCTTCACATGGCCTTCTTTCCTGCATATTTGTGTGTCTTTTTCTGTCTCTTATAAGGACACTCTCATCAGATTTAGGGCCTGCCCTAATGATCTCATCTTAATTCTTACCTTAATTACATTTGCAAAGACCCTGTTTCCAAATAAGGTCATATTCTGAGGCTTGGCATAGACACGATTTGGGGTTGGACAGAGGGATGGTATTTAACTCATTACAGGGAGTGTCCTGGTATACTTGCAGTTGCCCTAGGCAAGAGACGAGGACTTTTCTGAGGCTGAATGGGTGTTACTGTGGCAGCCAGGCAGTCACAGGCTAGGCACAGAGTGGTTTGGGAATATTCACCTGCAAGCAACTCTCAGCAGGTGAATGGGAAGGTCCATAAGAAGCCTAGAGGTTGATTTTTCTGGGGATGGTCAGCAGCTTCATGATATCAGGGCTCTGGGCTGGGGATTCTGCAATTCTCTTGGATTTTCTCTCTTGGTTGCAAGATGGCTTCTGTGAGCCGAGCAGGAAATCTTTACATAGCTCCATCCAAAGATGTGAGATGTGAGTGAGGGAGGGAGTGCTGGGGATGGCCAGGGTTGTGTGTGTGTGCGCGCTTGTGTGTGTGTGTGTGGGTGAGAGAGAGAGAGAGAGAGAGAGAGAGAGAGATATTTTCTTATGAAGGAGGAGATGTCTTTCCTAGGAGACCTTCCTTTTACATCTCATTGGTGAAGACTGGGTCCCATGGCCACCCCAGCTGCAAGGGACGATGGGAAAACAAGCATCTCTTGTTTGACCTCTGTAGACAGAGGCAAGAGAGAAAGAAAGAACTGTGGAGGGATCTCCACCCATGGACAGACAACCCTCTTAAATCAGTAGCTTTAGTTATTTGCCTCACATGTGGGACAATGCTGGAACAAACATGCTTGTCTGAAAATATTTGTACATCCACAGTTGTATTTTGAGATGTGAGATTGCTGTGTTCAAATACCCTGTATGTTCCTGTTGGGAGCTTTCTTCAGGCCTGGATGTGGATCTTGCTTGCTCATCTTCAAGCTGATCGTAGCCCACAGTTTTCAGCGACAACTGAGCAGGAATATGCATTTCTTTTGCTTCCCCTTCGAATCCGTTTTCTCGACCCGACGTCCCTTGCCTGTTTTAGCAGTGAGGTTCTCTGATGACTCTGGAGCTGTTGTATACATTATTCATACATCTTTTTATATCACCTACTGTGGCACCAGCTGGGGACAGCAAATACTACAAACATGGCACCAATAAAAAAGAATGTGTAATCAGTCTTTAAAAATTCCTTCTTGTCTGCCAAGGGCGGCACGTGAGGGTGGAAAGTGAGCAGCTGGCTGGTCCTGCTAATTTTGAGGAGGCTTTACACTGAAAATGATGGTTGCTTCACCATCAGTCTCTCTCTGACCTCTGGAAGAGGCAGATCCTGGGAGCCTGAGCAGATTTGATGGGGAGAGAGCGTATCTGATGCCACAAGTGAGAGGAAAAAGTAAAACATATCTTCTCCAGAAATGGGAGGTATTATTACCAGCTTATCTCTCAGATGCTGAGAGAGAGGTGGGGTTTGTTGGTTATTGCTTATTTGTTGTTTTCCTTCCATTTTGTTTTATTGAGACACAATAGTTATACATTGAAGTGTACTCATCTTAAATTTTCAATTTGATGATTTTTTACATACCTATACACCCTTTGTTGTGGTTTCAGTTGTGTCCTCACAAAAGGTATGTGGAAGATCTTAACCCCCAGGACCCCAGAATGTGACCTGATTTGGAAACAGGGTTGTTGCAGATGTAATTAGTTAAAATGAGATCATGCTGAATTGGGGTGGGCTCTTAGTCCAATATGATAGGTGTGTTTTTTTTTAATTTAAAAATTTTTTAAATTTATTTGAGACAGAGAGCGAGAGAGGGAGAGCGAGAGAGCGAGAGAGCGTGCGCACAATGAGCAAGGGGAGAGGGAGAAGCAGACTCCCCACCGAGCAGGGAGCCCAATGTGGGGCTCAATCCCAGAACCCTGGGATCAGGACCTGAGCCAAAGGCAGATGCTTAACTGAGCCACCCCTGTGCCCCTCACAGGTGTCTTTATAAGAAGAGGGAACTTTGGACACACACACACACACACACACACACACACACACACACAGTGAGAAGCCCATGTGAAGGTGAAGGCACAGATTGAAATGATGCCTCTACAAGCTGAGGAAGGTAAGGATTGTTGACAGCCACCAGAAGCTGGGAGAGACTGGGAAAGATTTTTCTTCAAAAGCCATCAGAGAGCATGGCCATGCTGACACATCCTTATCTCAGAATTCTGGCCTCCAGAACTGTGAAACAACAAATATTTCTATTATATTAGGCCCCCTACTTTGTGGTCCTTTCTTATGGAAGCGTAGCAAACTGATATACCCATGTGATCACCATAGAACCTATTTAGCACCCAGAAGTTTCCCTTGGGCCCCTTCCCAGATTATAACCTCTTTCCCCACCTGAGCTAACCATCTGTTCTGATTTCTATCAGCATTGGTGTATTCTGCCTATTCTTGAACTTTGTGTAACTGAAATTGTGCAGCAGGAACTCTTCTGTGTCTGGCATCTTTTCACTCAGCATCATATCTGAGATTTCTTCATTGTGTTTTGTGTGAAGATTACTGCTGATTTTTTTTTCCATAAATGTTTACTCATCAGCTGTAATGCGTTATGGTAGGCCCTGAAGTTATGAGGACCGCAGGGGTTCTCTGTCCAGTTTAGAAGAGAGAATTGTAAACTACATACTATGAGATGATATGGACATGTGTTGATAAGGGTTTGGACTTTGGGAGCCTGCAGGGCAGAGCATGGGGAATCCAGGACAGTCTCCACAAAAGTGGTGAAGTTCATACTGGACATTTTGGGGTGGTAGACTAGTTTGAGTGGAGGCATGGAGGGGGGTGTAGGGATGTGTGCAGGGGTGTGTGAAGAGCCTGGTGTGGCTCAGGAATAAGACATCACAGGCAAGTGAGAGATATTTATTGACTAGTGTAGGGATTGGTAAACTATAGCCCTTTGGCCAAAACTTGCCCACCGCCTGGTTTTGTAAAAGCTTTGTGGAACACAGCCACTCCCATTCTTCTACATAGGATGTATGGTTGCTTTGGCATTATGACCACAGGCTTGAGTAATCATGACAGAGGCTATATGGCCCAAAAAACCTAAAACATTTACTATTTGGCCCTTTAAAAAAAAAAATAGGTGATACCTGGTCTAGTGTATGCCAGAAGCTGGTCTGAAGCGCGCTATAGTTAGATTTCTGTTTAGTAACTACAGTGACCCTGCAAGAGAGCCATTATTGCCCCTACTTTAAAGATGAGGATCCTTAGGCTCATCTAAGGTATGAGAGAGGTAAAGTGATTTTTTCAAGGTCACAGACAACAAGAGGAGGAATCGGATCTGTCTGAGTTCAAAGGAGCTTCTCCAGAGTAACTGGAATCTCTTCAACAATTAGCAATCATTGTAGGAAATAGTTGGAGGCCAGATTGTGGAGAGTAACTCAAGCATTTTCATCTTTGGGCAATGGGGAGATGGTGAAAGTTCTTAAGAAAGGGAATACTGAAAAAAAAAAAAAAGAAAAAGAAAGGGAATACTGTGATCAGGCCAGTTTGAAATCATCATATCCAAGTGCTTTGCCGGTTGTGTGGTCTAGAACTCATCAAACAGCGTTTGCACTCATCCACAAAATTTTTCTCAGGAGGATCATTCATTTAGCAAAGGAAAAGTGCTGACCAATATCCTGCATTGCTTGGAGCTGGAACCTCTCTTGACACAGCCCTAAGGATGGTAAGTAGAGAGGAGGGAAGTCTGTCAACCCAGTATCTAGGTTAGATCTAAATCTAGATTCAGATCTGAACATACACATGCCAGTCTCTGTACTACAGGTTTCTTTTTCTTTTTTATTTTTTTTAAAGATTTTATTTATTTATTTGACAGAGAGGACAGAGATCACAAGTAGGCAGAGAGGCAGGCAGAGAGAGAGGGGGAAACAGGCTCCCTGCTGAGCAGAGAGCCCGATGTAGGGCTCGATACCAGGACCCTGAGATCATGACCTGAGCCGAAGGCAGAGGCTCTAACCTACTGAGCCACTCAGGTGCCCCCTGTACTACAGGTTTCTACACATACACATGACCTCATCTTATCCTCACTACTGTCTGAAAAGCAGGTGCTATTATCTTCCCTCCTGTATGGATGGAGAGGATAAGAGATTTATCCCTTCAAAGGTAGACTAGTAGTTTCAGGGCCTACAGGGGGAGGGAAATGGAGAGTGACTGCTAATAGGCATGGGATTTCTTTTGGGGGTGAAGCAAGTGTTCTGGAATTCCAGGACTATCATGGTGATAGTTGCGTAACTTTGTGAATATTCTCCAAAATGCTGAATTGCACACTTTAAAAGGGTGAATTTCATGATATGTGAATTATATCTTAATGGATGCCACTTTACACCCATGAGGATGGCTGTCATAAAAAAGACATATAATAACAGGTGTTGGCAAGGATGTGGAGAAATTGGAACACTCATGCATTGCTGGTACGAAAGTAAAACAGTGCAGCTGCTATGGAAAACAGTCTGGCAGGTTCTTAAAATGTTTAACATAGGTAATGTACGACCCAGCAGTACCACTTCTAGGTATATACCCAAGAGAATTGTCCACACAAATACTTGTGCACAAATGTTCATAACAAATTTGTTCATAATAACCAAAAAGTAGAAACACCCCAAAATGTCCATCAACTGATGATCGGATAAATAAAATGTGGTCCATTCATACAATGGAATATTATTCTGCTCTAAAAAGGACACATGCTGAGGTGCCTGGGAAAAAAGAAAAAGGACACATGCTAAATATGCATGAATCTCAAAAACATGATGTTAAGTGAAAGAAGCCAGAAACAAAAGGCCACATGTTGTATAATTTTATTTATATGAAATGTCCAGGATAGGCAAATCCATAGAGATAGAAAGTAGATTAGCAGTTGCCTGTAGGGAAGGGGACTGAGGAGTGAGTACTAATAGGTATAGTGTTTGGGGTGAAGAACGCTACTGCTAGTAATGGGGATGGTTGCATAACTTTGTGAATATACTGAAAATTACTGAGCTGTGCACTTTAAGATGTACGAGTCATATGTTTATAACAACAACAAGAACAAGAAAGACTCTCATCCGTGATGACACAAGGAGAATTGTCAGGGTCAAGGTTGATCTCAGATCGTCTATTTCCAGGCCCAAGCCTGGTTCCCATCCTGTCCAGACCTTTGTCCATCATTTCCCTGGATGTCCATGTCATACTAAGAAGTCCCAAATTACTAGATTTTTATGCTTTAGAGAGGGAAACACATTAATCCAGGAGATGGTGTGGCAAAATGATTGAATTGCTGGATGGAATCCCTTCTCTGCCACTCATCAGGTGTGTCTCAGTTTCCTCATTTGTCAAATGTGGTTGGTAGTACCAGTATGGATCTCATAGGATTGCTGGGAGGAGTCCATGAATTCATACAAGTCATCTATTTTGAAGTATGTCTGCTTGGTAACAAGTGCTCAGTAAATTTCTCCTGTCTCTTTCTGAGTTGTTGGGAACCTCAATCTGGACCTTAGCTCAAAGTCTTTTAGCTTGGGCATGACTGCAGCTGCCTCATCCTGGTCATCCAAGAGTTAAGTGGTAAGATTAGGCTGATGCTATTGTCCAAGTGCAAAGGTGAGGGGAGAGAAAACCCCCAGGAATTGATAATACCAGACCAACCTTTGTTCTTTGAGTCATTACTATTTTCAATTCTCCACAGCCCTGATTTTGAGCGTGATATCAGTAAAGCTTAAAAATATCTGATGGTACAGGGGCCACATAGTAATCATAGCAAGCTTTAATATTCATATTAGAATTTGAGTGAACGTGTATAATAAAAAACTTTTGAATTCTACTTCCCATTCTCTGCTAGGTCTCCTCAAGGCTGAATAGCTTTGAAATGGCCATAAATTTGCATAATGGCTTCCATAAAGCTAATCACTTTAGGTCTGGAAGCATTTTTGCCTGGGGCTATTATAGACTTCCACAGTTTCTCTAACTGACATATAAAATCAGAAGAATTGAGGATTTTTTAGGTGGAGCAAGGGATGTTGCAGATTCTAGCTGTGACTTACTTGGAGAATGGAAAAACAGACCAGGCTCCAGGATAAGTGGTATCAGAGCTTGTTTTTCCTGCCATTTCAGGGCATGTTGTAGGACAGGCAGCATCCAGAGGAGACTGGAGAAGGTCTGTAATGGGGGCTTATGTATTATTTGGTAGAAATTATTTCTTTAAGTCAGTCTTAAAAGGGGCCACTGGCTAACTCCTTGCGAGTTGGTGAATGCCGTATAGCTAATGAAATCTGGTTAAGATTTTCCTCCCATTTTTGCTTCTCCTTCTCAGGTACTCCAGGTCTCCCAGGAGCCCCAACCACTGGGTAGTGATCACTTTGTTTCCATGCTTCTTGAATTTGTATATTTTAAATCTGTACCTTGAAAATCTATATGTCATGGAAATGGAGGGAGGTTTACTATAATTGAAATTTTATTGTTTCACTAGCCAATAAATTCAAATGATAGAAAATTAAAAAAGTACGAAGGGGTTGCTATAGACTGAATATTTGTGTACTGCAACCCCCCCCCCCCCGCCAATTCATATGTTGAAATCCTGACCCCTAATGTGATGGTATTAGGAGGTGGGGCCTTTGGGAGGTGATTAGCTTATGAGGGTGGAGCCCTCCTGAATGGAATTAGTGCTTTTATGAAAGAGACCCCAGAAAGCTCCCTCACCCTTTGTGCTATGGACACAGAGAGAAGATGGCCCTTTATGAACCAGGAGACACTAAATCTGCCAGCACCTTGTCTGGATTTCCCAACTGACTGAACTGTGAGAAATACATTTCTCTTGTTTATAAGTCACACAGCCTATGGTATTTTGTTAATAGCAGCCTGAATGGACTAAGGCAGGGTACACATTGCAAAGTCAACCTTCCATCCCTCTGCCCCTGCTACCAGTTCTCCCCCCAACAGGCAACCAGTGTTACCAGTTTCTGGTCTCCTTCCACATAATCTATACCATCTCCATCTATACCTCTACCTCTACCTCTACCTCCTCGTCTCCTATAAATGATAGCTTGCTGTAAATAGTATTTTGCACCTTTTTCCCTTTAAATTTTGTATTGGTTTCCTATTGTTGCTATAACAAGTTACCACAGATTTAGTGCTTAAAATAACACAAATTTATTTTTGCATAGTCTGGAGGCCAGAAATTCCAAATGGGTCTCAGTGGGCTAAAATCAAGTTGTTCCTTTGCCTTTTTCAGCTTATAGAGGCTGCATGCATTCTTTGGCTAATGGCGCCTTCTTCCATCTTTAATATCTTCAAATCCCTCTCTGACTCTGACCCTCCCCCTTCCGTATTATAAGGACTCCTGTGATTGCATTGGACTTATCTGGATAGTTCACAATGGTGTACCTATTTCAAAATCCTTATCTTAATTACATCTGTAAAACCCCTTTTGCCAGGTAAGGTAACATGTTCTTAGGTTCTGGGGATAAGAATGTGCTTCTTTGGGGACCATTATTCTACCCATCACAATATATCTTGGAGATTGTCCCATGTTAGGGCATAGAGTGTTCTTTCCCTTTTATCAGCCTCACAGATGCTGTTCCATTGTTTGGATATGCCCTAATTTACTTGATCAATTCCCTCTTGATGAACACTTAGCTTGTTTCTAGCCTCTTGTTATTCCAACCAACGCTATAAGGAATAACACTTTATCTGGCACCTTTACTAGTATATCTGATGAATTTCAAGAAGTGGAATTGCTGAGTTAAAGATATGAACCTCTCTCATTTTATTAGATATTGCCAAATTGCTCTACAGGGTTTAAAAATTCAGTATAGAAAATTTCAAATATATTAAAGTAGAATAGTTTAGTGCATACTGTGCACCCGTCATCCAGTTCAACAATAACAATTACTAACTCATGGCCAATCTTGTTTGATCTATACCTCCCATATGCTTCCTCCCCTCAGTGCTTTGTTCATTTAGAAGTAAAACCCAGACATCACATACTCCAAAGGAAAGATTTAAAAGTTTGAAACATGGTAGCATGTGTTAATGAGATTGTTGTGGCAGGATCCAACAAAGAGGAGAATCCTTCCCAGATGTTACATTCAGAACACCTGTGTTCCTAAGAGAGTGACCCCCCCCCACCCCCAACCTGGGAGAGCTTGGATGTCTGCCATCTGCCACCATTATCGCTGTTGTTGTGGAGATAGTGGCTGACCCACCCCGCCCTCTGAGATGGTTTAGTTTCACCCAGAGGATGGTCTCAGAAATCAGCATTGCACTGCAAATTTGTGCAGATGATGTTCTGGAAGGTTGAGTGGCTGGGAATGAGCTGACTCAGCTAGCTGCTTTGGAACTCCGATACTGAGTGAGCGCCCTGAAGCAATAAAAAAGTACTTTTTGACCTGCCATATCTGCACATTATCAGCAAGTGAGAGCCTTTTCTGTAACAATACCAGAACTTTGAAATCTTGCCTTATCAAATTTTCACACCATTTTTCCAAGAATAATAAAAAAGGATCCAAGCAGGGACAGGCTTTTGAGGAGACTGGCTTTCTGTGGAGAAGTGATAGTTTTCTCCACCACTGATATCTTGACAAAAGACAGACGCTTTCTTAGCAAATTCGAGGGCATGGTGTTTATGACATTGTGACAAGGATGGTGAGTTATCCTCCCTTCAACATCATGAGAGCCAGCTCCTCCTCTGAGTTTTGGCAGGCTTTTAGGTCACTGAATCTAATGGAACATCCCAAAGGAGCAGGCAAGTTGATACTGTGCTTAATTTCAAGATAGAGAAAAAAAAGTTACAGAAATCTGAAAGGACATAGAAAAAAAAAAATCTCTCCTTAGATTTATGTCACCCTGCCCATCCTAGCAGTGAACCAGCAATTCCCAAGGGCTTCTCTCTACCTTTACCACCACAGCTACCACCCTGCTCTAGGCCTACCTCATCTCTCCTCCAATTTATTATAGCAACTTCTGACTGGCCCTTCTGCTTCTGTCCTCCCTTATATGCAGCAGCCACAAGGCCTTGTGCTCACAAGGCCTCCAGTGATTCCATCTCATTGGGCCAAAGCAAAGTCTCCCACCTCCTGCTACTTACTCTCCCCTCCCTCCCCTGTTCCTGGTGATTCCTATAACAAATGAAACCTCAGTGCACTCAGTTTGCTGGTCTTCCACTTGGAATACTCTTTCCATAGGAGAACTGCAGGGTTTGACCCTGGTCTTCAGGGTCATCCTTAACTTAATGGAAGCTTTCCCTGGCTGCAACATACCCCTGGCATTTTTTATTCCTTTTCATGCTTTACTTTCTCTGTTAGTGTTTAAAACTAACTAACTAACTAACTAACTAACTAACTAACTAACTAACTAACATGTAATGTATATATTACACATGTAATATCAATATGTAGTTATGTGTACATATTATTATTACATTACTATATATTAAATAGCTATGCCTTTATAGTAATACATTCCATCCATGATAAGTTAATAACATGTTACTGTATTAACTTGTTCACTGTCTATCTGCCTTAACTAGACTGTAGGTCCTACGAAACCCATGATTTTTGTCTCTCTTGCTCACTGCTTTATCTTCAGTGCCTGAACTGGATACCTGGTGCATGATAGGTGCTCAGTAACCATTTTTTGAGTGATAACTGGATCAAGGAGCTCTGATTACAGCACCTCCATATTGAAGTGGACAAGGCCAACAGTTATCCTGAGAGCGGTAGCTTAGGCAACTTATTCTTGTTCATTTGATTCTTTTAAAAAAAGAGTATCATAGAGTAGTAGTATCACAGAGTTTATAGGGATTTTTGTTTCCTTGATTAACATGATTTTCCTGGTTGTTATATCCAGGACACCATCAGTGGCCTCAGCCTTAAACTTTTGTTTTTACTCCCACCCCTTCAGCCTTAGGCAGCATGGGGAGAGTTTGGCTACCTCCTGCCTGGCCCTGAACCAGACACCATGACTGTAAGGAAGCTGCACCAGAAATTCAACTGGTTCCAAAAAGACAGAAAAAAAAAAAAAGTGTGAGAGAGTGAACGATCAGTTTTAAGCTAGAATTATAAAACCTACATAGAAATATTCTAATTCAGTTTCAAATTTGTGATGAAGTTTGGTGTTTCATATGTGGGAAAGGAGAGTGCTCTACCACCTGGGCCTTTCAGGTGCCCAAGATGGATCCAGAAGTGTTCCAGGCTCATTCCCAGAGTGCTGAAGGATTTGCTACAAGATGGGCTACAGGCACCCTCTCCCCAAGTCAGGATGGGGCAGGAGCAGGTCGAGGAGTGTAAAGGGCCTTGGGGTGCTAGCATTCGAGGGCACGTGGGTGTGCTCTGGCAGCCCTCAGCAGGGGAAGCAGAGCTGCTGACCTGCTCCTTCTGGAGCCATGTTTTATCTCCCTCCCATCCACTGTTAAATCTGTGGTTGTAACATGAACCATGGAGTTCATAAATGCAGAATTACACTACATCGTAGAATGAAACTCTTGGCAAGATGTAGGACTTCTGGGCGCTGGGTGCACCTGCAGCAGGATGGATAGGGCCACATAAGATGTCTTCCTGGGGGCCCCTCCTTGAAGTTGTTCTCAGGCATTCTCAGTCACATTCCCAGCTGGGTCTGCTTCAAAGTCAGTTCAGATATTGTCCCAAAAGAGTTTTAAGTATTTCTCTAAGTTCATTTTTCTTGTAATTTTTTACTTTTCTTTTAAATTATGCAATATTTCAAGCCTATAGAAAAGAATATAAGGAAATATAATACAACAGACCCCCATTAACAACATAAAATTACAATATTTGCTTCAGATCTTTTTTTTTCTTAAGAAATGACATTAGAAATATAGCTAAATCACCCCACCCCATCTCATTTCCCTTTCCCAGAGGAAACCACCATCCAACGTTCTTTCCTGCATATGCTTTCCCAAGCACATACTTGTCACATAGGACTGACCTGCACGGTGGCTCCTAGAAAGGGCCATGTCTGTCTGGAACACATGAGCAAGGAGCAAGGGATAGATGCAGGAACAAGTTGTACTTTGCCACTTGGTGTATTCTAAGACAAATGGCCCGAGGAGCTAAAGAGAGATAAATATACAATCTGGTCTCACCAGTTTCTTTTACACATGTGTATACCTTACCTTACGCTCTCATCACTGCATTTTCTTCCTCTTGATTGCAACCTGCTGCCAAAAGTTACAATAAAATGAAAGTATTGGGATGGCTCGGTGATTGACTTTTAGTTTCTGTCTGGATGCTTGGCATAGCAAAAGAGCTGCCCCAGCAATTATTTGTCTCTGTCATTGCACAAGTTTGCAAGTGTGTACATACTTACTCCCTATCCTGCCCCCCTCCGCCCCCTAATAACACATCGTTGTTCCTTTCATGGTTGTGCTGCAGCAGCAAATTCAGTTGAGTGTTTAGCTCTCTGGAAGAGGTGTGTTCTTATCAATTATAGGTTGCAATAAAAGTAGGTGTGTAATGAGCAACCACTGCCCCTAGAATAACATGATGAAAGCAAAAGTCAAGTAGCTGAACAAATTCATACGAAAATAGATATATATATAAATTTCTATTGTGATTTTCCCTTTAACTCATGCATTATACAGAGGGATATTTTTAATTTTCCAAATGTGTGCTTGTGTTTAGCTATCTTTTTGCTGTCAATTTTTTATTTTTTATTTTTTTATTTTATTTTTTAAAATTGACATATAATGTATTATTTGCCCCAGGGTACATATCTGTGAATCATCAGGCTTACACATCTCACTTACTGTCAGTTTTTTAATTTTGCTGCATTATGGTCAGAAAATCTGGCCTGTAAAACACCAGTTATGTAGTGGATTTTGTTGTGACTTCTCTTATGGCCTCATATGTGGTCAACTTTTCACAAATATGTCATGTATCCTTTAAATGCATGCGGATGATCTGTCTTTTTAGGAGAGAGTTTTAATTTTAATTTTCTATTATTTTTTATTTTTATTATTTTTAAAGATTTTATTGATTTATTTGGCGAAGAGAGACACAGCGAGAGAGGGAACACAAGCAGGGGGAGTGGGAGAGGGAGAAGTAGGCTTCCTGCTGAGCAGGGAGCCCTATGTGGGGCTTGATCCCAGGCGCCTGGGACCATGACCTGAGCTGAAGGCAGATGCTTAATGACTGAGCCACCCAGGTACCCTGGGAATTTTAATTTTTAAATACATAATCAAAGTAAGCAGTATAATTGAAGTCTAGTTTCTTTCTCTGTTTGCTACATCTCTCAGAACCCTATACATCAGTCAGGGTAACGTTGGACAATGTTGCTGTGGCAAATAAGCCCTGAAATCTCAGAGCTTTCACACCACAATCATTTATTTGTCACCCATGTCACAGTCCAGTGCAAGTCAGTGTTTCAGAGATCTTAGAGGTTGCCATTTTGTAATTCTGCCATCTCAGAGTTTTTCCATTTAGAGCCATGTGTAAAGAGAGGAAGCATGGAGAACCCACACTTGCCTTTAGTTATCTGGGACCAGAAGTGACATATGAGGGGCGCCTGGGTGGCTCAGTGGGCTAAAGCCTCTGCCTTCGGCTCAGGTCATGATCTCAGGGTCCTGGGATAGAGCCCCATATCGGGTTCTTTGCTCAGCAGGGAGCCTGCTTCCCCCTCTCCCTCTGCCTGCCTCTCTGCCTGCTTGTGATCCCTCTCTCTCTGTTAAATAAATAAATGAATGAATGAATGAATGAATGAATAAATAAATAAAATATTAAAAAAAATTACATGTGATTTCTCACATTCCTATTGGTGGATATGCAGTCACATGGTCCCAAATGTAACCACAAGGGAGACTGGGAAATGACCTCCTTATCCAGTAAGAGAAACAGTGTGGTGGACACAATTTTGTGTCTGGCACACAGAAAGTGTGGTAAACATATTAAAAAAAAAAAAGATTTTGTTTATTTACCTGAGAGAGAGAAAGAGAGTGCAGGAGTGAGAGAGCACAAGCAGTGGGAGCAACAGAGGGAGAGGGAGAAGCATACTCCCCATTCAGTAGAGATTTCAGTATGGGGCTTGATCTCATGACCCTTAGATCATGACCTAGCCAAAGGCAGCCACTTAACCAACTGAGCCACCCAGGTGGCCCAACATTTCTTTCTCTTCTTGGGGGTCTGTTTTGTCTTCCCATATAACTTTCACAGTTCTTGCTTAGGTAGTTCAGGCTATGTTGTTTGGTATATTCAGCTGGATGATTATTGTATCTTCTTGGCAAAGTAGTCAAGATCCCTACTAGTGTGCATGAAAAGTATTTTATAGAGAGATGGGGTCATGGAATGGTAGTACTTTCAGGGGGCCTTGAAGACCCTCCTACTCCTCCATTTTGCAGATAAGAACAACTGAATTTTGGAGAGGGAAGTCATTGGTTTCACTAATTAGTGGTGGAAGAATTGAGACCAACAGTGTAATGGTTTTGCTTTCTGCCATCATGTTGTTTTTTTTCTATCTTCGCTCTCTCCCTACGAACCTCCCATTGTTAAGTTCATAAAGATAGTGATTAATTTGTGCTTCTCAAGAAAGTCCTTTCCTGGCTGGCATTGGGAACAAGAAATCTCAGTGGATAAAAAACATCAAGTAGTAGCACTTCTGTGAATGGTTCTCAAATTAGTCCCTTTACTTTTTTTTTTTCTATGAAGCACAGTTGCAGGAAACACACTTAACCCCGAGATGAAGCACATATTAGAGAAAGGTTCTCTCCATAGCATTATCTATTACTCTAATGAGCATGAGAAAGGGGAGAGGGGACCCTCCTCTCTAGCTATTATTACCTCCACTATAGAGTTGACATACACAAGCTCATTATTGCGTTATGTTTTATTCAACAAAATAACTTTAATGTTGTAGCTTAAATTGAATTCGCTAAAACATCTTCATCTCCAGCATAATGTGCCTCAAGTGTCTTCTTGGTGCCTGCGTTTTCTCCAGAATTATAGTGCTGAAGCTATGGAAATGGCGAAATTATATGCAATCTGCAAAACAATGTGGCTATAACGTGGTAATTGGCCTTCCACATAATTAAAGGAACATTTCCTCATCAGAGCTGTTCCATCAGAGACCCAAAGGCTATCGTTGTACAAATCATCCACTTAGGAAAACCTTTATTCCCAGTAGCCTATAAAAATCTGGTTATGCAAACAGATTTGCTTATTCAGTAACATTAATGGTGCCTCACAGTTAAAAAATAATCAAGGTGATTGACCTATAATCTGCCTCCTTCATGACTGAGTGTCATTTTTATTTTGATGGTCGGGAGCTTTTCGACTCTGAAAATTATTCACTGCTGGCATCAAGACCCAGGGAAGGGAATCTCAAAAACCAACAACCTGTGTATTCCCAGCCTGTTAATCAATAGAAAATCACTTCAACTGGATTAGGGTCTTGTACCTGGCAGAAAGGCTTGTACAGACAATGGAATTGGATTCTTACACTTGATGTGACACCCTCTTGAGTCAGATCAGATTCTTGTTTGACAGACACTAGCTGGAAAATTGCTTCAAGGTCTGTGCAATAGCCGAACTCCTGTTTTATTTATTTATTTAAAAAAATGTTTTTAAGCAGCATTACATGTTTTGAGTCCTTTCCAGCAGGTATTTTTGAATATGATATTAAATATGGTCCTGAATAACTTACAGTGAAGGAACCTCCAATCTGTGTTGTCTGGAAAGATGTCTGATTTTTTTTTAATTTTCAAATTTTTAATTTTTAAAGTAATCCCTACACCCAACATGGGGCTCATACTCAGCCCCAAGATCAACAGTCACATGCTCCGCTGACTGAGCCAGCTAGATGCCTCTGGTTGGTTGGTTTTAATCATGAGCCTCTGTCCCATAGGTTCTATGTTTATTCCTCTTCACCTTCTTCAAAGGGATCCCCTACTCTAAAGTCCCTTCAGTCTTTATTTACATTTCAGAATTCTCTGCATGGCTCTGCTCTGGCATATCCAATTGTGCACTTGGTATTCATCTCCACTTGGATGTGCCTCTTACACTAACCTCAGTTTACCTCTCCTCTCCTGATTTCCTCTTCTGCCTGAGTTCAACTGCTCCAACTCACTTCACCATCCATGAAGCTTCCAGAAAAACTTAGATGCCATCCTGCATTTTTTCCCACTCCTCTATCAAGTTAATCCATCGTCTCTTCTCCAATGATATCACCACAGGCTTGGTCCAGCCAATATCTTGTCTTACCTGGTTCTTGTAGCCTCTCACCTGGTCTCCTTTCCTCCCATCCATCTTCCATCCAGACTTCTCTTCCCATAGCACAAAGAGGATCATTACCCTCTGCTTAAAGACATCTCTTGGCTCCCTTTGTCCACAGGATAAACATGACTGGCAAGAGCTGTTTTGATTTGGCTCCAACTTCTATATTCTTAGCTTTTACTCTTAAAATTATATGAACTTCTTTCACTTCTCAAGCTTTGTATGTGTTTGTCCCTATCCTTGGAACAATCTGCCACTGTCCTTCTTATTCACTTGGACAACTCTTACTACCTTCTGGTCTTCAACTTAGGGTCATCTGATGGGAGAAATATTTCTGAACACCTGATACTAGATTAGGTGCCCCTTCCATGTGCTCCCACTTCCCCATGTGAATTCTTATATTATTTTATACTCTGAGTTGCAAATGATTTTTTTAATTGTTTATTTCCCTCATCATAAGCAAGGGTCATGGAGGAAAGGACCCATGGTTGTTCACTGTTGTACTCCTAGCACCTGACATTCTGCTAAAAGCTTGTGTTTTTTCTCACATACCATGAAGTCTCCTCTAGGGTCATGCACACAAGTTCAGATGTGAATGTTGTGATGTGAATGTGATGTGAATGTGAAAGTTCTAGAAGGAATGTCCTTCTAGAATCTATTCTGAGTTGACTTGGAGAAAATCCAGAAGGTTCTTCTGAAAATATGAAAGAGAAGGTTAGCTTACACTTGGAAGTTCTTCAATTTCAGGGTGAATTAGAATCCCCTAGGAAGCTTATTACAAATGTTGACTCCTGGGGCCTACTTTTAAAGAGTCAATAAGTTGCTCCATCTTCAATATATATTCATGATCCAGCTGCCTCTTCAACACCAGCCTGGACTCAGCCATCACTGAGTCCCACCTGGATCACAGGTCTATTTCCTTACTGGTCTCCCTGCTCTGCCTTTGCCTTCCCAGAGTCTATTCTCCACAGAGTAGCTGGAATGATCCTTTTAAAACAGAAGTCAGGTCATACTAGTCCTCTGTTCCAAACCCTCTGGCACCTCCCATCTCCTCCTCCTAACCCATCTCACTCAGGGTTAAAGCTGAAGTCCTGACTATGACCTACAAGGCCCTGTATGACTTGGCCCCTAATTGCTTCCTCTCCATTCTCATCTGGAACCACTCTTCCCATCACTCCCTCTGCTCCAGCAACAGGGGCCTCTTCTCTGTTCCATGATTATCCTGGGCCTGCTCCTGCCTCAAAGCCTTTGCTCTTGTTGTGCTCTGCCTGGAATGCCGTTCCCCAGACATCCACATGACTCACTCCATCTCTCCCTTCAGCTCTCTGTTCACATGTCACCTTTCAGTAAGCTTTTCCTAGTCTCCCTGTCTAAAATCGTGTTACCCACACTTTCTCCAATAATCCCTATCCTTCTCCCTACTTTGCCCCTCACTTTCATCTCTAATGCATAAACATTTAAAGCATTTATCTTACTTTCCTTTCCTCCCACTAGAATGTCAACACTACGAGAGCAGAATTTTTGTCTTTTTTTGTTCATTGTTGTGTCTTCAGCACCCCAGAACAGTGCTTGGCATGTAGTATGCTACCATTAGTATTTTTTTTAAAGGTTTATTTGTTTATTTATTTATTTATTTATTTGACAGAGAGAGAGATCACAAGTAGGCAGAGAAACAGGCAGAGATAGAGAGTGGGGAGCAGGCTCCCTGCTGAGCAGAGAGCCCGATGTGGGGCTCGATTCCGGAACCCTGAGATCATGACCTGAGCAGAAGGCAGAGGCTTTAACCCACTGAGCCACCCAGGCACCCCAACCATTACTATTTGTTAAATGAATGATGAAACTCAGAAAGCTGCATTTTTAATTGTAATAAAATGCACATAACATAAAATTTACCTTTATAACCATTTGAAAGTATACAGTTCAGTGGTATTTAATACATTCATAATGTTGTGCAACCATCACCACTGTCTAGTTTTAGAGCTTTTCCATTCCCCCCAAAAGGAACCCCACACTCATTCCTTGGCATTCGCCACCTGGCACCCACTAATCTGCTCTTTGTCCCTATGGATATGCCTGTTCTGGACATTTCGTATTGGTGGAGTCATATAATATGTGGCCTTTTGTGTTGATTTCTTTCACTTAGCAAAATGTTTTTAAGGTTCATCTATATATATGAACCTTCATTTTTTAAAAAAGATTTTATTTATTTATTTGAAAGTGAGAGGGAGAGGGAGCCCGAGCAGTGGGAGGGGCAGAGAGAGAAAGAGACTCCCCACTGAGCAGGGAGCCTGCAATCTCAGGCCTCTGGGATCATGACCTGAGCCTAAGAAAGGCACTTAACCCATTGAGCCACCCAGGCGCCCTGGAACCTGCATTTTTAAGAAGCCTCCCTCCTAGGGATTCTTTTTTTTTTATTTTTAAAGATTTTATTTATTCATTTATTTGACAGAGAGAGAGAGATCACAAGTAGGCAGAGCAAGAGAGAGGGGGAAGCAGGCTCCCTGCTGAGCAGAGAGCCTGATGTGGGGCTGGATCCCAGGACCCTGAGATCATGACCTGAGCCAAAGGCAGAGGCTTTAACCCACTGAGCCACTCAGGCGCCCCTCAACTTCTATTTCTTCCCTTCCCCCCTAATAGGGAGAGGGTGACTTCTGTGTGCATCCCAGGAGCAGAATGGTTTCAAACAGAGGCTTCAGAAGAATGATTTCTAATCCTGGCTCACTAGCTATGTGACTGGATTAGTTACTCTACCTTTCTGAGATCTGTTTTTGCTACTATAAAGTGGGTATTGCAAGCATATCCACCTTGTAGGGCTCCCAGGAGGATGAAATGAACTAGTGCTCACCTTACGTTTCAACCTTAGGTATTGTTAATCATAAACCTCATTGCTAGACCCAAGTCCACAGCATCACTCTTGCTGATTCCATGGGAAATCAGTTTTCAAGTTTCCACCAACCAAAGCAGATTATAAACAAGGGTTTAGCCCACAGTTTGGGGAAAAAAAAAACAAAGATTTCATCTCCAAGCAGAGACTCTAGGATGCTCAATTAAATTCCACCCGGAAACCTGCTTTCTCACTGAAGTTTGACATCACCTGGAGGCTTGTGGGGTGAGGCTGGTGACCACCTAGAGAGAAGTGCTGCTTTGAAAAGTCAACTGGATAACAATGTCATTGACAGATGGCACCTCAGAGCACAAATTAACTGAAAGAGAAGCTCACCTCACTGGGGAAAATGCCCAGTCTAGCAGCAACACTGGGATGGAGGGCTTTTCCTGTGGGCTCTCATAGGTGCAAACAGCCGGAAGGTTTGGCTTTCTGAGCTAAGCAGGAACCATGTTCCCCATTGCATATTGCCACTCTGCAGCAAATGTTTATTCCTGTTACATTGATTAAAAGTGCTTATGGAAGAGGTTTGAGGGGAGTGGTGACAGCGTGAGTTATGGCTCTGCCGGCTGCGGTGGAGCCGGCCGCTCTGGATGGCTGTGCAAGGGTGTTTTGAAAAGTGGCTGGGCCTGCTAGGAGTGACTGAGTGTAAATGTTGTTGCCACATCTTGTAGCTTGATTGGGGCGATATTTGCAGAGCCCCAAACCAGGACACTTGTTCAGACTCCTCCGGTGAATTCCATTTGTTTCTACCCCATCTCTCTATCCAGAAGTGCTTTAAGCAGCAGAGTTACCCATTGCCCTCCCCGAGTCTCTCCTTTCAAAAAGGCCTCTCAGCGTTGGGTAGGAGGAAATCCTTGATGAAACCAATTTACAGGACTGTTTGGAGGACTCTAGCTAGCCCCTGAGGTGTTTGAATTTTTAAATTGGTTACTAGTTATCTCAAATGAGTTTCTAATTAGTAGTGCTTCAGGGATTGTAAGGAAATGAAGTGAAAATATGTAAATATTGTGGGGGAAGACTCCCTTCTCCATGCCTGCCCCATGAGTGGTTTTTACTTTTTCTAGCTTCTTTTCTGAGTGTAGTGATTTTCTGAACTCTTAGTTGGGGTCCCCTGGAGTGGGTTGTTGGGGGTAGGGGGTTATTTTAACATTTGTAAGTTAGGACTGCCTGGTGAAGTCATGCAAAATGCTGTTTGTTGTGGCAGACTGTATTCTCTGAAGATGGCCATGTTAATCTCTCTCATATTATGGATTCTTCTAGAAGCTTGTCTTACTTCCACAGAGGGGAGTACAATTCCCCTCTCTTTGAATCTGACTCTTTCCACAAATACGTTGTGGTGGCAGTGGCTCTCTGACTTTGGATGAGTTAAAAAAAGGCTTTCTAGCTTCCTTCTGGTTCTGTTCACATACTTACTTCTGGAACCCAGCCACCATGCTGCAAGAAAGCCCAAGGGGCCCATGGCAAGGCCCACATGGAGGAACTGATGCTTCTGGCCCACAGCCCTGGCTGAGCTCTTAAGAGGACACTGTCATCAACTCTCCAGCCATGGACTGAGCTAGTTGAGAGTGGTCCCTCCAACCTCACTCAAGAAACCCCAGCTGATAGCTGAGCCTTTCCTATGGAGCCCTGCACAGATCACAGATTTGTTAGCAGAACAAATGATATATTTTTTTAAGCAGTTAAATATTGGGGTGGTTTGTTATGCAACAAGAGATAATCAGAACATCTGCTTTGCATGAGGTTCCTGCTCAGGCAATTAAGAGGACTCTGGAGTCAAAATGCCTGGGTTCAAATCCCCTTTTTATCCTATATCTTTTTGGTGACTTACAGCAAATTTCTTATTCTCCTTGTTTCTCAGATTCCTCACCTGTAAAATAGGGTTGATGATAGCATCTACTTCGTGAGTGTCAGGAAGGTTAAATTACAACAACAACAACAACTTGAATGGGCGATTCTATCCCGTGAATGTGAATTCCTTCACAAATATTTTTGGTATTAGATGCCAGGCCATGATAGGCATTGGGAGAGAGTGGTGAGAAAAATAGCCCTGGTTCGTCCCTTCCGGAGCTTACAGTCAAGTGGGTCACATGGATGTTAAGTAAAGTCAATATATGATGATCAAATTATGATAGCTTTCTTAGGGAAATGACATTTAGTCTGAGAGTTGGATGACCAGTGGGCATTAGCCAGAAGGCAAGCCCAGGGAAAGCATGTGCAAAGATCCTGAGGTATAAAAAGGGGACCTCATATTTGGGGCTCACTCAATATATCATTATGGTATAACTTTCCTCCAAACATCTGTAAGTGCTTCTTTCTGACAAGCATCTAAATAGTTTCTAGCTCCTTTTTATAGAATTGTAGGCATGCCCACAGTTTGAAATATTCTCAGGGATGCTGGCTCTGAAAACAAAACACAGTGAACACAATGAATTGTATATCGGTTAGGATTCTTGGCTGCAAGCAACAGCAAATAACCCTGTTTATGAAGCGAAAAGGGATTTCACTGCAAGGTTCTTGGGGACTTGAAGAATCCACAGGCAGCTCCAGGACCAGGCTTGGGGAATAGGCAAAAATGTGTGTGTGTGGCGGGGAGGGGTTTGGTAGGTAGTGGGTGGGGTGGAGGGCGGCAGCAGTTGGAGTCAGCCAGCTTGTTTATCTTTACTGCGTCCTGTCTTTGCAAGTCTTTCTCAAGATTCAAGGCCCTGGTAGCAAGTTCATGGGTATTTGGGAAGGGGGCTGGCAGTAAATAGGTTTGGGATTTAACCCCTGCCAAAGCTGTGTATAATGAGGATTTCTCTCTAAAGACAGGTCAGGATGCTAACGGGGGTATCAGCCATAGACTGACAAGTGTCCACTATCACATCTTTCTTGGAATGTGTTTAATGGAGAATGAGAGTGTAGCTGTGTTCCCTGACTACCCTGGCTTCCTTGAGAAAGTAGTGACTCCAGAATTCATTTCTGTCTTTTCTCCACCTTCTCCTGATGGGTGGCACCATCAGGGTCTGAGAACTTTGTCTGACCAGTAGGTAAGTGGTAGCCTCGTTGCAAGGCAGTGATGTTGCACAAAGATGTTCTTACATGACATCACTGCTTTGGACTCCTTCCTAATTCACTTGTGGCTTTTATAGCTTTGGTTTCCTGACATGAGTGTATAGCATTTGTCATTTATGAGACTTGGTGCAGCTTCAGGGCTGGTCTTCCTTATTTCTCTTCTGTGCTGTACTTTCATTTTATTGCATATAAGCCCAAGCATTCTCTCCTTTGTGCCCAGCACAAAGACCTTTACTCTGAACTTGAGATGGAAAACTGTGACCCTTTGTCAATATGTGAGTGAGATATTCTGGACCTCCCTGGGGCAGGCTGATGGGAAGAGGCAGGAAGAATGAGCAGAGTGGGATTGGGAAAACCAAGTTGGCTTTAATGAGGAGATAGTGAATCCCCACATTCTCAGTTACTGTGTACAGAGAGGCATGGAGAACATAAGATGGCTTTGGGCTGGCGATGCTGTCCAAGCCTGTCAAGTCCTGGGGGTGAGGCCAGCAGCCACAATTTCGAACCAATGCTTGATCCAATTTTCATGGTGTGAGAATTGGGGAAAAGATGCCATCCAGTCCTTGAAGGTGTGGTTGAGGGCAATAGAGTCCAGTCTTTTGGGGGGGGAGACATGAGAGTCTGCAGAAGTACTCTCTGGCATTGTGGCTTTGGAGTTGGAAAGAACTCATTTGGATTGCCTGTGCCATGACCTGGAAAAGTGACTTAATTTTCTGAATCTTATAGCCTCCTCATCTGTAACATGGAAATAAAAATGGAATCCATACCTTATACGGCTATTGCATGGATTAGTTTATGTAATACCTGGTAAGCTGTTGTCACAGTTCCTGGCACCTAGGAAGTTCTCAAAAATATGTCAGCTATTGTTAATAAAGACTGAGGAGGCTGTGGCTTGTTGGGCATTCAGGTGGATCCCCCAACCTTATCTCAGCACCATACAAATCATTTTACAGCAGCAAGGTGGCTTTTAGGAACAGCTGATACACTCGGGTTTGCTTACCCAAAAGGGGTTGACATCTTCAAAGCCTGTGCCACCTTAGAGGTTGTCTGCAGCCATGACGTTATCTCATTTCCCTCAGACTACCCCCAACCTGTTCTTCTTTGAATCCCTCTCCCCTGGGATCCTCACATTCTTTCTTTCTGCCTAGACTCTTTGGATACCCACATTGCTTCTTTGCCTACCAGGATGATGCTTCTCTTTAGGTAGCCCACTGGCTAATGGTACTCATCAAGTGCCACCCCCATGTTCCCAGACCCCTAATCCCAGGAAGTCCAAGAGGAGTGATTAGGTGCCTCTGATTTCCTGGCTTCCTGGGTAAGAGTTGGTTTACAGATAGGAGTGGAGTCTTCTGCAGTGCTTGCAACGGAGGAGGATAGAGGGACAGGAACCAACGGCCTTTGCTTTTGGCTAGGGAGATTGTTGTGGCTTTGGGATTCTGTCAGCTAAATTGGGTGTTAACAGTCAGATAAAATATGTGACCATTGACCTGAGTAAAGGCCAGATGTATGAGTATTTGTCTTCATCACTTCATGGGGTATTCTTGCAGAGTTCTGCATCTAACTCATTGAAGCAGAAAAGGGAAAATATTGTTTGACATAGCCAGATCATGGAACAACTCTCACTTGCCCATTTCTTCCCCCTTTCTCACCTCTGTGTCTTGGTTTCTTTCCTTCTCCTGGCAGAAGTGTCTTGGCCATTCATCCTATGCCTTTGTTTCCAGGAAGAAAAATGACTTCCCTTTATCAGCTCCAATGTGAAAACTCCCAGGAAGTGTTTGTAATGGACCCTACCTTGGGCATTTGTCAACCTATAGAGCAGGGGTTTGTGATACTGTGTTGGTCCAGCTTGAGTCCAGGGGTAGGGCTGGTGTACCTGTTAGCAGAAGAAAGTTTGGGGAGGCACAGAGAAGGCCATCAGAAGAAATCACTGCGAATTGAGTCTACCATAATGGATGACTCCGACAAAGCTATTTCTTAGCCACTTCAACTCCTCTTTGGAATATGGCAGAGCACTTATACATTTATCAGTAAAATATATGATTTTGTTATGGCAGAAGTGAATGTGAAGTTAAAACAAAGAAACTCACAAAAAGTTACCAGTAACCAGGAAATAACAGATAAATCAGTTTTGCCTTATTGTTCTTGATTATTTGTAGTTTTGAAGGTGTGAGTAAATATGAGATCAGGGCGAGTTCTTAGGTTCTCAGTCTGGAGACAGCTTGAAAATGGAAACCTAGTACTTCAAATTACCATGGGAGCATCTTCACAAACCATAAATATGCAGGGGATATGGGCTGCAAGGCCAGATGAGGAAATGATTCCAAGACTCGGGAAGCTCTGAAGACCAAATGAGGCAGCTTCTACGGGATGCTCCAAGCATAGTCAAAATATTACATCTGAGGTTCCTCTGTGGAAATATTTTGGAAATACATATTTTCTCTTGCCTATATAATTCTGCACTGGCCTCAAGGGGGGCCTCCATGGCTTTTAGCTTAATAATACACAAGGTGGGTAGTGTTTGCAGAGAGATGAGGTAACTACGGAGGCAGTGCCACATTTTTAATTAACTATTGATTTGTAGGATTTGTGTATTGAGGTTAATCAGGTACAACAAGAACAGATAACTTTACTTGGCTTCCTTTAAACTCAAGTATATAAATCTGGTGTGGGGTGACTGTATATTAGAAATGGAACTCTTTTTTTGGTCTAAAAGTAATCAATGCAGCCTCGAAGCTGAGAATAACAAACACAATTCAACCTTCTTCTATTTGTGAGAACCTGTGTTTTATTTTCTTCTCGGGTTATGGAGCAAAGGGGACATATTTCTCTCTCTTGGGTTTGGAAAAACCTCACTACATATGATGAGCAATAGCCCTTACTATGGAAGGGACAAATGCAGTATTTTCCCAACAAGAAGTCACCTTGTATTCCCAGAGCTAGTTGGAGCTGAAGTACATGGATTTGTCAGGGAAAAAAAGATCGTTGAGCTTCCTACGAACTCAGAAGTATCTTCAGGTTAACTTTGAAGGCCTAATAACAAGGCTGAGAAAAATACAGCAAGTGAAATTTCAAAGTTACTGAAAGATTACTGTTTCTTGATGCAAAAGATGTATAAAGCCATGATTGTGTTTGTCGTGAGTGTGGGATCCAAGTGTGAATTTTAGCTGCATGGTTCTTTATCTGGCAGCCTCCCAAGAGATCCCGGAGCTCATATCTTTCTTTATTAAATCAAAACCAAAGCTAACAAACAAGCAGGTCACCTAGCTGTCCTTTTGGAATTTGGGAAAGGCGGTAGTTCTTCAAGCCTGGGTAGAGAAAAGCTAAGGGGAGGAATCGCAGGGTATCAAATATGCTTTATTTTTTTTTGCCAGTCCCCTAGAAATTTTGGAGTCCTAGAGCATCAGTGTTTGCCACCTTAGAATCCTTTGTGATTTCCTGGATTTTTCAGATGTGCTTGTTGACCACTATGTACAAAGGATAGATCTACACCTCTTCCTTTCATGAACCATTCCTTCCCACTTTCAGAGCAATCTTGTTTAGTTCATGTAGTTCAGGGTATTCTTGTGACTCAAGCTGGTCCAGTCAGAGGGCTTGATCCTGCTGGCTATTGATTGGTTCGGAGTGGGCATATTGTAAGAATGGGGCCGTTCATGGTTTTCCACAAGTCTTCTCTTAGAGGTTTGGGGAAAGAGGCCTTTTTTGGTAAGTTGGTCCTGAGAGCTGTGTGTAGGATGTAGACTTGGGGCTGTGGACTGCCATCTTGTGTCCGCCTGGGTCAAGCTTGTTTGATAATAAAGCAGAGCCGAGCTGAGAGATAAAACAGGAGACATACACAGAGCCCTGATGATATTATTTGAACCTGGATTCCACTGAGCCTGAAGCTAGGACCATCCTTCAAACTTCCTGGGTACATAAGTCAACAACATTTTAATATAGGCTAGTTTGCATTGTATTTTTGTTATTTGCTAGTCAAAGAGTCTTAATGAATGTATTGGCTGAGTCTGGAAAGTTATACATGAGTTATTCCATCCAGAAAAGGAGGGTGGTTTCAATAGGTAAGGCAAAAAACAAAAACAAAAAACATGGGCTGAATTGTTTTTATTAGAAAAAGAATATGCAGTAGTGCCAGTTAGAATGTTTCTCACCCGTCCACCATGAGATGGGGTCTAAGTTGCATCCCTTGAACATGGACACGTAAGTATGTTGGGAATAGCACTTGTCACTTCTGAGGCTAGGTCATAAAAAGCGATACAGCTTTCTCCTCCTCCTTGCTATTGGGACCCTTGATCATCGAACATAGCCTCCATTTCATGCGGAAGCCCAGGCAGCTCATGGGGAGGACAACATGGAAAGGAATTGAAGTCTATTGTTCACAGCTTTGCTGAGCTCCCAGCCAAAAGCTAGCACTGATTTGTCATCCATGTGAATGAACCATTTTGAAAGTAAATTTTCCATTAACCAGGTTGAGGTTTATGGAGCAGAGATTAGTTGCTGCTGAACCTTGCCAAGACCATAGATTTGTGAGCAAAATAAATTATTGTTGTTAAGTCACTAAGTTTTGGTCTGATATATAATTACAGGCAATGGATACAGGGTCTCAAGGAAAAGTGGGGTGACCAAACCAAGAGAAAAGAGAATGGAAGCTTGGTGGGCAGTATTATCAGATGTCCACCACAATGCCACCACTTGGCTATTGTCTTGACTATTCACTCCATAGCCTGTGTGCGTCCCAGTATATCAGGTTGCTTATACACACTTACTCACCTAATCTGGGATTGAGAGAACCAAATTATATACCTTGAAGTTTAAAAAGAGAGAAACTAGAGCAAACAAAAGGAAATTTTTATTTTGTTTTGTTTTGTTTTTAACCCAGTGGGTGATAAATTGAGAAAACTTTGTTAGTATAAGGGATAATATTGGCTGAAAATAATAAACAGATCTGTGGTGAGCATTAGACTTGACTGCCCAACATCCATTATGCTCCATCTGACCAGTTTAGCCAGGGCCAGCAAACTCTTTTTGTAAAGGGCCAGACAGTGACTATTTTAGTCTTTGCAGATTATATGGTCTCTGTAGCAACTACTCAATTGTGCTATTGTATGAAGAAAGTAGCTATGAGCAATCTCTGAGTGAATGGGCACATCTGTGTTCCAATAAAGCTTTATTAACAAAACCAGATGGTGGGCTAGATTTGACCTGTGGACTATAGTTTGCTGGCTCTTGAGTTAGGCTAATTGGTACATGTCATTACGCTGGTGACTATTATCTGTCTGGTCAGTGTGTCCTAAAGTTCACCTGACTGTGCTGAAGGGAATTTACATTTCATGCATAGGAAAGAGGGGTTTTCCTCAATCTTCCTGGATGTGAAACTGGAGCATGGAGCCCCCAATGCCATCATAGCCATCTGGTGATCAGCAGAAGAACCAGCCTCAGGATGTAGTGCAGATTGAGGTTGGTAGAGGAGAGAGATGGAAAGAGACTGGAATCTTGATGGAATTACCCAGATGCATAAGGCACCTGGGCCCTGCCCTAACTCTGACCTGCCTCTTGTGTGAAGGAATAAAGTTCCTTTTTGGGTGAGCCAGCTTGAATCCAGATTTTCTGTTACTTGTCTCCAAGAGCATCCAAACCAATACAGAGTTCAAATTGTTTGAATCTGTGGATTATCAGTCACTGAGTCAAACCAAGTGTCTTGGGAAACCCAGTGTTAAATTTTTGAGGGTGACATAGTAAGGGGAAGCCATACATCTTTCAACCACCCAAAGAACAATATGCCAGAGTGGAAATGCCTACTATGTGAAAAATGTGCTTGGAGCAGGAGAATGTGAATTTGGAACACATGAGTGTTGTCACGAGGCCACTGACTGGTCTTTTGAATGAATCTGAATAATTCATAAATTATATGAATTTATAATTGTCATGGATCCACTGAGTTAGGATGAAATATTTTCGCCAAGAAAATAAAAACAAAAGAGTTTCGACCAACGGCTCTAGGTTGAAGGCAGGAGGTAGGGCGAAGGGTGGGAGAGTGGTACACGTAGCCGAGCCTCTTCTGTCTTTAGCAGTGATCCCACCCATCTCCTTCAGGTTCTTTCCCCATGGGTTTCCATGGGTTTTCCATGGGGTTTAGGAAACTAGAACATTTTTTTTTTTTTGGTAAGATACATATAACCTAAGCTCTCTCATTTTAGCCATTTTAAAGTATATAGTTCAGTGGCATTAAGTATATTCACATTGTTGTGCAAGCATCACCAGCACCCATCTCTAGGATTTGTTCCCCTTATCAAACTGAAACTCCTGCCCATTAAACGCTGACTCTCATTCTCCCCTGTCCCAGCCACTATTCTCCTTTCTGTCTCTGTGAATTTGACGATGATAGGTGCCTCACATAAGTGGATTTATGTACTATGTGTCTTTTTGGATCTGGCTTATTTCACTAAGCATAGTCTACAGGTTTCATCCATGTTGTAGTATGCATCACAACTACTGAAAAGTTGTTACATAGTATGCATTTTTAATCTATTTATTTATTTATTTATTTATTGAAGAGCCACAATAAGTATTAGAATGCGCCTAGAAAAAAGAGGCAGTTCATACCTATAGCCTCTGCCTGATGTCAGCACTTTTGGCTGTTTTAGTTTCTCCTTATTGTTACCAGAATTACTCCTTGAAAGTGCTCTAATCTCCAGTGTGTCTCTCTGTGCTGAGACCCTGTTACGAGGCAGAATGGATAAGAGTTTAGGTTATTATTTCCTAGCCATGGGACCTTAGGGTTCTTAGTCTGTTTTATCTTCTGTAAAATGTGGATAATGAATGAGGGGTTTGTGTGTGTGTGTGTGCGCTTGTATGTAGAAGCACAAAGGAAGTCATGGTCTTTATAATATTCTGCAACATTTTTCATAAACAATATGTCTTGGAGATATTTCCACGTCAATGCATAAAAGTTTGCTCCATTTTTTAGTAGCTGCATATATTCTGCTTTATGGCTATGCCATAAATTCATTTAGGCAATCTTCCATGCATGGACATGTAGGTTGTTTCCAGTTGTTTGCTTTTCCAAACGATGTTGCAATGAATTTCCTTGCACACCATCTTGACTCACTCATGTGAGCACATCTCTAGGATCAATCCCTAGAAGTGAGATTTCTGGGGCAGAGGGTATGAGCATTTAACATTTTGAAATATATTACCAAATTAGACAGTTTAATTTGCAAGTGTGTCTTATTAGGAGAAAATCTGTTAGATTAAGTCCACCCTGTAAATGTTATATTTGAGTAGTTCATTTATTAAATTGATTTGTGTTCTGCCTCTTCCCCAAAAGGGCTCAAGGAAGCTTATAGCAAGAGGCAAATCAAATAAGGCTGAAATAATAAACTCGCAGAGAAAAGCCAGTATGGTAACAGTAACAGTTAAGACTAATTTTGAGCACTTCCTGCATGCCAGGCACTGTTCTAAGTGCTTTTTGTGTATAATCTCATCAAAATCTTACAGTCTCATTAGGAAGGGATTAATAACACAACACTCTCATTTTACAGATGGGAAAACTGAGGCACAGAGGGGCTAGGTAACTTGTTCAGTGTCACACAGTAAATGGTGGAACTGGGATTTGAACTCAGGCAGTCTGTCTTCAAAGTCTGCCCTCTTAGCCGTTATGTTGCCCTACCTTCTCAAATTAGGAGTTAGAGAAAGGAAGGAAGAAGCCGGACAAATAAGGGATATCATTACTGCTGTGATTCATTCATCCAACCATCAGTTTATTCATGCGCTTGCTCAACAAATAATTACCAATAGCAGCTCTTTGGCAAGAATGCTGGGCATAACAGTGAACAAAAGATTATGTGGTTCCTACCTCTGCTTGATCATAAAGGTCAAACCACTTCCTGAGAGGCGTTCTGATTGGCATGTTTATTTGAGAGTGAGGACCCTCTGAACCTCTGCATCCTCAGCCTCAGTATCACTGCCCTGGTCCCCTTCTTGCACCATCAGTTTGATCCCTTGGACTGATTTTGTAGCTCATCCGGATCCCCTGGGATGTGTAGGAAGTGCAAATTTGCCGGCAGCCCTGTAAGCCTCATTTCCTGAGCCCTAAATAGTGCTATTTTACATCAGTATTGCTGAGGTGTGGTGGCCTCAGGTCCCAGAGGGAGAGAGGGTAGACCTAGGTTTCTCTATTTTGTTTTTTGTTTTCAAGATTTATTTATTTATTTTAGAGAGAGCAATAGGGGCAAAGGGAGAGGGAGAAAGAATCTCAAGCAGACTCTGTGAGCCCGAGACGGAGCTGGATCTCACCACCGTGAGATCGTGACCTGAGCTGAAACCAAGAGTTGGACACTTAACCAACTGTGGTACCCAGGCACCCCCAGGTTTCAGTATTCTGTCTTCTAGTGGAAACTGTGCTGGCCACATGGGCTTTCGCTTTGCTTGGACACCTCATTGGCTAGGTTGGGTAAATCAAGATTTCCAGCCTTAGTTTTCCATCCGTAAAATCATAAAATCATAAAAATCAGTGCCAGAAATGGCACAGAAGGCATACTATATTAAACTATACGTGATATATCACTATATGTGATATGGCAAACAAATAAAATTTCCATTCATTCAACAAGTTTTTTTTTAGTACCCAAGTGTGCCAAGCACTGAACTTGGGCCCTCAGCTGTCGTGAACAGGATGTCCACGCTCTGTGTTCTTGGAGTACACAGGCTCAGCTGGGGGGGTGGTGCAGTGGAGGGAGACAGACATAAATCAAATAGTCACAGCGCAAATAATAGGAAATGTTTATGGAGTACTTGCTATATGCCAGGCACATTTCTAAGTACCTTATGAATGTTGCTCAGTTAATCTTTACAGCAGCTCTAAGAGGTGGGCACTTTTATGACCCTCACATTACCTCACATAGGTGAGGAAACTGAGGCACAGAGTGATTAAGTAACTTGCCCAAAATCGACATATAATGAGAGAAGTGAGGATTAATTCACAGATCCCAAACCTGTATCCCTAAACAAGACACAGTCTTGCTGCTATGCTATGGAGATGCTATGATACAGAGAAATCAAAGAACAGGATAGTCCATACTAGGGTGTTTGGGGAAGACCCCAAGGAGGAAGTGGCATTGGAAAGAGATATGGAGGAAGACAAGGAGCCAGCCTTGTAGAACTGGGTGTGTGTGGGGAGTTGGAGGAGGCATCTGGAAGAACACATGCAAAGGTTCTGAGGTAGGCAAGACTTTGAGGGCCTCTGCAGAATAGAAAGAAAGCCTGGTCACTGGGAGTTGTTGAACTGGAGGTGCCTTTGAGACTCAGTACAGTGCCTGGCACATTGGCAGAACTCAATGGATATTAGCTCTTGCTGTGTCCTCTTGAGGAAACAGGGAAACAGGATTTCAGGGAAGGCTTGCTTTCTCAAGCCTCTAGGTGAACACAGCAGGTAGCATCTCAAGGCATTAGCATTAGGAGCAGATAAATCCCATTTATTCACTTCTGTCTTCTTTCTCCAAGGGTGGGTCCTGCAGGCGACCCCTTTGCTGGGGAATCCTGGGAGGGCATCAGGTCTCCACCTTTCGAGGAATCCCCCTTTGTAAAATTCACTGTGCATGTTTCTTTTTTTTTTCCATCAGCCCTGGAATGGGAAAAAGTCAGTTTCAACCTGCTTTCAAAGCTGAGCAAATAAAGCTCTTTTACAATTGCTTCCATTGTAGAGAAAGCATTAGACTGATTTATTCAAATCAATTCTGGGTAAAAGCCATAAAAGAGAGCTTAAGAATGAGTTCTGTTTCCCCAGGAAACCCAGCTGATGGATTAACACCTGAAAGGGGGCAGCTGTGTGACTGGCTTCAGAGGGAACTGGGGGTGCATTTGGCACTCCGGACAGACTCAGTGAATATTCCCTGGAGGACTGAAGTCAGACGTGACTCCCATTGGTCCCTGCTCCTGAAGCTCCTGGGTATGGAGAGAAGGGCCATTGCTTTTTTTTTTTTTTTGGCTCTTGAAGGAAAGGGGGCTTTGTTATGAAGCAGCTTTTGGGAACATCGACTGCTATAATTGGAAGAATCATCTAATTATCAGATAACTCATCAGAGCCCCTCCTTTTTTGCAGCTGGAGAGAGGGTGGTGTGGAGGGAGACCAAGATCCAGAGAACTGAAGCGAGTTATTAAGAATTCAAATTCAAAAAAAAAAAAAAAAAAAAAGAATTCAAATTCAAGTCTCCCAACTCCCTCGTCCAGTGCTGTTTGCCTCTCAGCATCAATGACTTGCCTTAAAATATGCATGCTGACAGCAAGGTCTATCACTTATCCAACTAAAAACACTTATGCTCTGATTTAAGTCACTTTCCTTTTTCTTGGAACTCCATACACACAGAGAACTCATCAGCATTGTCTTTATGAAATTTTTTTGTTGAGATCAGAAGATGGGGAAAAAAATAGTCTCTAGGCTTGCTAAACCCTAACTCATTTAATTTCTCTGCATTGGACTCGTTTTTGCCTTAAACCTGGTTCCTCTTTGCTTTTTTATGTTCATGCTATGACTGTCATTTAGGTGACTGTGTGACTCTGATGAAGTTACTCAATGTCTCTGAGGCTCGGGGTTCTCATCTGGATAATGGGAATGGTGCCTACCTCACAGAATTGTCATGATTGGAGGGCATGATGCATATAAAGCAATTGGCAGTGCCTGGCTATATAAATTGCTAAAAAATGTTAGCTCTTTTAAAATTATTTGCACAGGGTAATGAACCTTTTCCCAGGTGTATAACATCTGCTGGGTTTTTTTTTGTTTGTTTTGTTTTTTTCTTTCCTCTCAGACTGATCTGGCCTGCATCCCATCCTATTGCTAGGGTTATTCACACACACTTTACTTTTTTCCTAACTCTTCCTGCCTCCCCTACAGCATATATGTACACACAAAGCCTGTTACAACACAGTTGGATATACACAACACAGACTCTCCTTTCTTAGTAGCAGCTAAGAGATGGTAGCAAGTGTGGGTGGTGAGAAAGAATCCAAATCTTAACTTCTTAGCTCATTTATTCCCCCAATATTTTTCCCTGCTCTGGACTAAGATTAAAATGTCATGTTTGGAATTTTAGTGCATCCTGGGATGGGTAAGTATAGTGTGGACCTCAGTGTTTAACCTTCTTGATCCCTTGTCCCTTCTAGAGGGCTCAGTGCCCAAATCAGTCAGATGTCAGAGCTGAGACAAGGTATCTCCAGGTGGTGCTTGTACCTGGAACCTGGACAAGCTGTGTTTTCTCCGCCAGCTGGATTGTGTCCCTGTATCTGTCATAGAAACTTCTCTCCTTGGGCACAACTTTGACATCATCACAGGTGTGCTCAAGCAGTGTTAGGTAGAAGAGTAGAGAAGGAGAGGGACAGGGGGGAGGAGAGATGGAGGGAGAGAAGGAAGCGTAGAGGAGAGGAGGAAGAGGAAGTGAGAGGAATGGATAGGGAGAGAGGGTGAGTCAGAAATCCAGTCATCCTCTGGTCTGAAGGAAAAAGGGATCTTTGCTCTTGCCATGGTGCTGACATACAAGTCCTGCTTTGAGGGATTCGAAATCAGTGACCCAGCCAGTGAGGAAAGGGGTATGTAGCTCTGGTTACTGGGAATTATGTGCTGATCAAAATAGGAGGAAGAGAGGAAATAGTAGTGTGTGCGGGTAGGGGGTGGGCAGAGGGAGAGAGAATAGTATATAGACAGGAAAAAGTTGTTTGCAAACCAATAGCAGTGGAATGACTCCTACCTAGGTGAGGGATCAAATGCCATAGGTCCATGATGGGGAGACAACACCTACCTTTTTTTTTTTTTTTTAAAGATTTTTTTAAATTTTTATTTATTTATTAGAGAGCGAGAGACTGAGAATGAGAGGGGAGAAGGTCAGAGGGAGAAGCAGACTTCCCGCAGAGCCGGGAGTCCGATATGGGACTCGATCCCGGGACTCCAGGATCACGACCTGAGCCGAAGGCAGTTGCTTAACCAACTGAGCCACCCAGGCGCCCAACACCTACCTTTTTTTGTAAGCATTTCCATTCACTTCCCCAGGATCCTTAAGTGTGTGTGTGTGTGTGTGTGTGTGTGTGTGTGTGTACATGTATGTAAGAACAGAGGTGATTATTTCAGATGGATTCTACTCCGCATTAGAGGCACTGCTCAGAAAATAGTATTACTCATGCCTATAGAACAGCATGGCAATATTGCTGGGACAGAAACATAGGTGGCCTTGCCCACTGGGACCTCCGCTGAGGGTTGGCAGCTCTGTGGAAGGAAAGATGAGAGACACTTCTGTCTCAGGAGTGTTTGACTCTTAGTCCAGGGGATGGGGGAAATTCCTACTCTATTTGGATAATCAGGGGCATCTCCCAACCCACGTGGTTACTGATTGGTTTTCTCTGGTATAATCTTCTGAGGTAATTAGGGACTTGCTGTTTACCTTCTGTGCCTCACAGGGACTTTCCAGGGACCTCGTAGCACTCCACCAAGGCCAGGGCTTTCCATGCAGGAAGCTACGATGTTGGTCAGGGAGCTGTGTTGTGGCTTAAAGCTCAGGCCTGGGAGACAGACATACCTGGGTTCAAATCTCATTTCCTTTAATTAGTGTGGTCTTGGGTAGGCTTTCCTCACCTTTTGTTTTGTTACAAATACGGGTTTGGAGGCTCCTGGGTGGTAAGTGGTGTTTGAAATAAGAGAAAATTGAGGATGAGGCTCTTGGTAATGTTAACCCTGGAATTTCTGCAGGACACATTGTGGTCTTTGCTGGTCCTAAACAGTCCAACCAGTCTGATCTTACAGTGATCACCAGAAAGTTCTAGGAGGTGATATCACTGAGAGGTTAAGAGCACGGGCTCAAGACAGATAATTGAAATGTAAGTGCCAGCTCCATTTCTTACTAGTTGGGTGACCTTGGCTTGGTTGTGTAACTTCTCAAACCTTTAGCTTCTTCATCTGTAAAATAGGGACAGTAACAGAAAGGATGATAATATCTATCTCAATGGGCTACAATGCAGATTTAATTAGCTAACATACATAAAGTGTTTAGAACAGTGCCTGATGCCTAGTAAGCACTCAAAAACATCAGCCCTTGTTATTTTGCTAATATTACTATGGCTCTTATCCACTGGATGGCATGTAGAAGTAACTTGTGCTCTCTGTCCTCAGTCTTCTTATCTGAAAAGTGAGGCTGCTGCTAATAATTACTTTATACAGTTAGTATGAGAAAGAAATGAGATACTTTACATAAAGTGCCTCAGGTGATAGAGGCATCCAAATAATGACATTTCCCCCTTTCTCCTTTTCTTGGTCATATTTAAGATCAAACTATCTTAAATATTAGAGCAAATGCACAGTTTGGTAGTTTTTGCCTTTTTTGGGGATTATGGAACCCTTCATAAATTTGAATCCAGAATTGTATCTTTCTCTGAGAAAAATGGAAATAATGCACATGTAATTTTAGTGGGTTCAGCAGTTCATGAGCTATTACGGGTTTTTATCCCATTGCCCACAAAAACTCTTCTTAATCTCCCCTTCACACAAAGAATTTCAGAGAGTTTTCTGGGAAAAAAAGGTGACACACAACAATGAGATCTTAAGCATCAAGCTCTGGTGATTGTGAGATGTCGAGAGTCTGAGGGTCCTAGACTTGACTGGGGGTCTGCCCAGAAGCTTCTGAGCTTGGGACCCCGGCCTACTCAGGGACTTATTGTACTCACTCCCATCACTGCCCTGTGGCCCTGTTTGGTCAGTCTCATGACTCAGGATGATAGTGTTGGGAATGTGGGTCCTGCCGTCCTCCTCTCCCAGTGCTGTCTCTCATGCACACAGACTGTGTGGGCGCTGCCTTTAATGCAATCTTCTCTAAACTCTGCAATTTATGGTGCAATCATGCCAAGGAGAAGGCAGGGATTTGTCTTTGTTGTAAGTGTTGTGTGTATATTAAAAGGCTCTTGCAATAATCGGCACTTCGTGGCAGAAACAATGGGACACAGTGCATACCCACTTAGTAAGATCAAGAGGAGGGGAGATTTGGATAATCAAGACAAATGTTCATATGCTCAAGATGCCTTAAGGAAGGACTGGCAGGAATGGTTTAGATAAACACTGATGTCCGATGTTTACACTCTTGCCCTGGCAGATGCCTTCTCACTAATTTGGTTCAGAACTGAGGAAGGAAAAATTTGGGTGCTGGGGAGTCTGGGAGACACCCTCAGAAGCCCTGTTTATCCACCTGTTTATGGATTGTTTAAGTAGATAAAGAGCTGTATTGCAAAGATCCTTGGGAAGAGGAGAAAAAACCCCACAAGAGATGGGCAATAAGTCACGTTTTGGAATCTGGTGACTTGTTGGAATATCATTTGCATCTTGATAATATAAAAGGAAGATACAAAAGTGAGAAGAAACCACCAGCAGGATTATGCCCTCATAGTGGGGCAGATGGAAAACTTGTTAATGGCCCTGGTCGCTCTGGGTCCCTGTGTAACTTATAGGTGCAAGACACACAGATACTCAAACATTCCAAATGAAGTCAAAGCTGAGACACTATAGGCGAGGATACATGGCTACCTAAGAGTATATAGTCTGGGAGGAGAAAGCCATCCTTTCCCTAGTGATCCTGATGGGAAGTAAGATAGCATTTGTGGGATTCTCAGCAGTCATGCAAAGCAGCACAAATCTTGACTCTTTGGTTCAGTACATTGGGAATCATGGCTGACACTGGGGGTCATGGCTGATAGCCAATGGTTATACTGTAAGTGATGTGTAGGTGGCACAAGGAGTTACATGGCTTGTGGTGCAGTTGCCTGAAAAAGTTATAGGTTTGGAGGGGTCAGTACTTTCTGTTGGGGTTTCTCATTGGAGAGGAAGCAACAATATCTTGGAACCAGGGATCTGCCCTTATGGGGGTCAGTGCCTGGATAGCTTAGGTAGGTGAGAGCTTAGGTGATGCTTGTCTCACCTTGATAGAGTTCTAGCCGTCAGCTAATAACCCAAGGTTGGTGTTAGTGGGAAGATGGTGGTCCTAACAACTGAATTCCTCCCTATACCTCCCAAATGGTTAGAAGTTTACAAGAGGGGTTTTAGTAGAGTTGTTATGGGGTATATGTTCTTCATGCCCTAATTCATGACCAGCTTAAGGTGTCAGACTCTGAGCTTCTTTGGCCAACATGGCTCAAGTGTGGGAGGTGGCTGTCCTCCTGCCCCCTGGCTCTTGCCTTTGCCTCCCTGACTTTGGCTGACAGTCTCATCCTTATTCAGTCTCCCTCTTCTCAGTGGAGCTAAAACTTCATTGGTCATCTGACCTACATAAGCCCTACTCTGGTGGACCCCACTGATGTTTTGGGTCTCTTAGAATTAGTGTTGTTTTAGAGCCCATGTCCAATGATCCTATAAATGTCTGATTTTTTCCTTTCCCTCAATGCATTCACTCTGAGAAAAGACCATAGGTACCTTTGGGGAAGGCTGGGAGAAAGATTAACATTATACAATTTTTGGCAATGTACCAAGATCCTTCCTCAAGGGGACCCAGCCTCCCTGGGTCTGTAAACTAGCTCAAGTTTAGGAACTGATTGAGGGAGGTCATGACTCTGCTTTTATGATTCAAGTTAGACTTTTGTTCACTTGACCTAGAATTCTTCTGCTCGTTCAGATCAGTAAGAATTCAGTAGGCTTCCCATTTGTTTCACTTCTAGGGAAACCGTGACCAACTTGCCAATGCCATAGTTCTGTGCACATTGGACTATCCTGATTTCTGCTTTGACTGTACTGTCCATGGTAACTATGCCCACTTTGCCTTTGGCTGTTGAGTGCTGCCACTTGGCTTCTGCCACGCCGGGATCCAATGACCCCAATGCATTTAGGTTTCCCAGTTCAGTGGCAGCAGTTCCCACTATAAAGTGCCTTAGGCATGTTGTTTACCCTCTTTATATCTCCGTCTCCACCTCTGTCCATTTGGGTTAATAACAGGGTTGTTGTGAGACTTAGATGGAAGGTAATATAAGAGGGCCTCAAAGCCCACCCATATTTATTAGAATTATTTGTGCTGGTGGGGAGGGAAGAGATGGAAGGGAGAAGAAGGGGCTGGATCAAGAAGGGGAAGGTGTAGGATGCAGAGAACCCTGGGCAGGAGCAGATTCATTTACTCATGCAACAAATGTTTCTTGAGCACTTACTATGGGCCACTTACCTTGACAGCTTTTCAGAATGAAGTCATGAACAAAGCAGAGGCAGTGACTGCCTAAAGGGGCTTAGTGGCAGAAAAATTGAAGAAGAAAATTGCAGCATGATCTCTGTGCTTTGTTGAGGAAGCTCAGGGAACATAAAAGCCTGACGCTCATCCAGCCTTCTCTGGACACAGTGTTAACACTTAATTGTTCAGAAAATACCTCCTGGTTCAACTAACACAGCTGAGGAAGGAGTCCCACACTGATCTTAAGGGCATGTTGGGCACACTTAGATTTATCAATCCATCATTGCAAAATATTTCTCAAAGTCTCCTCCCTTTGTCCATCAGTACTGCTGCTGTATTGAGTCCCTGGTGTGGTCTTCTACCTGGTCCAGCTTTGCATGCCTGGTCCCCAGCAACCTCTCTATCCACCACACCTCTCTTCCCTCACCCATCCTGCTGCAGCCACACAGGCTTCCTGCTGCCTTCCTCCCAGCCTCTGGATTTTGCACATTCTATTCCCTTTGTTGGAACACCCTTTACCTGGCTGAGAACTTGCATGTCTCCAGTCAGTGTTCATTTCCTCTGCCCCTTTCCCAGCCCCAGGTCTTCTGAGACTCTTGTTTTAGGTTCCCTTGTTCCCAGTAGTCCTCTGTCACAGCCCTTTGCCCTGTTGACAATATCAATCAATCAACACTTACCCCACCAGGCACTGGGCTCCACCTGGGCAGAGACAATGCCTGCCATGGTCACTACTTTTATAATCCCCTCCTCCAGCGCAGTGCTTGGCCCATAGTGATGTTCAATAAATATTCTTGATAGGTAAGCATAGCTTTGAAAGCTGGTGTCTTTGCATTAAGCGGGTCACCCTCCAGGCCAAATTTTTGATCTGTTCTGAGCAGCCTCTAAATCATTTAAAATGCAGAATAGTACCAAAGACAAAGTGTCTGTCCTTGTAGGCTATTGGAGAAGTGGACCCCTGTCTGTCCCTTTTTTCTCCCTTCCCTGGTCAGGGAGACCGGGAGACCGTGGGGTTGCAATCTGGGAGCAGGGCTTTGCCAGAGCGGCTCTGGCCCCTGGCAGGTGAGAGAAGCGCAGGCCTCTTCCACGCGTGCCTGCGGTGTGCGTGAGCAGCCAGAAGGGGGCGGCAGAGAGACAGGAGTGGTCCACGGAGCAGCCCAGCTCCGGGCCGAGCCGCGCGAACCCACCGAGCCCGCGCTCAGAAGCCCGATCTCCCACCGACAGGCCGCTGGGTTCGGGAGACTGCCGAGTCCTTTCTCTTCCCCAAGTGCAGGCAGAGCCCCCTGGAGCCATGGCCAGCCCTTCTGGCAGCCCCGAAGACTCGGGCAAGCTGAGAGGCAGGGATGGCCGGCAGAGGAGGGAGGAGGAGGATGCCCCTCCGGAGGAGAAGAGATTGAAGCTGGGGATGGAGGGAGGAAGCGCAGCGCAGGAGGAAGGAGAAGACGCGCCACGTCTGGGCAGGGAAGAGACCGGCACCCAGACAGGTGGCGAAGGCAGAGGTGTAAGTGAGCGGGGGCGCAGGAGGGACTGGGGCTAGAGGTGGGGTGGGGTAGACAGGATGCTCCCCGTCGGCCCGTCAGGTCCAAGTTGATAATTGGGCAGCAACTCCTGCGGGCAGGCGCGGTGTGACAGCTCGTGGGGACCTCCTGAGAAACTAGATGCTTGGTTGTTGGTGGCAACCCCCTCCTTGTTTGTGTAGCATTGACTCGCTGATTCTCCCACAACATTGTCGTCGTATCTGGCTGGGAGACCCGTGGGTTCTGCGGTTAGCCAAAAAGGGGAAGAGGAAGCTCTATGTCCTGGGGGCACCCAGAAGGGGAAGGAGGTGAGGTGAAGGAGGGCTCTGAGCAATCTTCAACCTTCAGCTCCCTCCTGGCAGTGCTGTTTTAGATGTCTCCCTGGGACTTTACCGGTTGTGTTTCTCTCACTTGGTAAGGGGCTTGGGTGGGAAGTACTCTAGCATAGGTTCTGCCAACCCTGCCCTGTCAGCATGTGGGCTGGCAGCAGCTCACCCCATGCCCCTCACGTGCTCTGCATCTTCTGTCATTGCTCCCCATTCTGGATGGGCAGTGAGAGTTGAGAGAAAAGGCAGGTGGCTTCCATCCCTGAAGTCACTCTCCTTTCCTTATTCTTTCTGAGAGGGAAAGAAAGGCAAAGTTCTGGGCATCCCCTCAGATGCTACCTGGTTGTGGTCCCTGCTGGCTGAGGGTGCACGTGAGAGTGTTTTGTTGCATATGTGCATGGTTACGTGAGTCACTGGGCATGTGTGGGATAGAACTCAGTGACCAGCTTGACCCCTTGGTTTCCACTTTCTGCTTCTTCTCTTGAGTCTTCCAGTCGTGACCTGGCTGACCTTACATCTGGGAAGCACATGAGTCTGGAGGACAGATGAAGGCTGGAGGGATAGCTGTCCCCACGGCAAGGGCTGCCACCCTGAGAGTTTTTAATGGATAATGGCATTGACCTTTTCGTTTCTTCCAAATGTTTTTATTCTTGACCATTTGTTTGGCTGAGTTTGTCTTAAAAAATTTGATTAGTGGCTAGTGAGCCCCAGGAGAGAGTTCCCATTCTTTCTTCCAAATCCACATAGGCAGCTGCAGCCTGCCTCCGTTCACCAGGCTGCATCAAAGCCCAGCTGACCCAGAGTGGGGTTGCTCCCAGGCTCTGCTTTAGAGATTTCACCTCCCTATGGACAACTGTGGGACATCTGAACACTAGAAGCAGGTGAATTTCTCTTTGAGCTGCCAGGAGAAGGATAATCCTTATGGAAGGTGTTTTGGGACACATCATGGAAAGAGTGAGAGGGATGTGTCGCAGTGTGGGGAGAGGAGCGGCCCTGGAAACATGATTATGGGGGCAGTGCAGTGCTCTGAAACTTTTACTGTTAGAAACTCCTCTCTCTAACCATCACTTCCCTCATTACTTGGGACTTTGCCAAAGACCACGATATGAGAATGCAAGGAAGTGACCAAGTGCAGTGGGATGTAAGAATGTGAGTTTGAATCTTGGCTCTGGCGTTCCTTTGCTGGGTGACTCAGAGCAAGTTACTTAACCTGTCCGAGACTTAGTGTCCTCATTGGTGAAATGCACATGTCAATAGGCCTTGTTTTATGGGGTTATTATCCCTGAGATTAAGTAAAGTTTATCTATAGAAAGTGCTTAGCATTGAGCCCGGCACATAGAATGTGCTCGATAAATGTGATTTAGTACTGAAATTTGCTCCATGCAGCTCACTTGCTGTCATCTTTGGTTCTGGGGGTAAGTGTCATCTGAAGGTTAAGGAATTATGGGCAGGTGATGGAATTTTTAAAAGGCAGAAACCCCATTGAACTTTTTGGTTCACAGAGGGAAATGGGGATTTCATGGTTTGAAGGATTATGTCATAACTGGACAGAAGTTCTCCTTCTCTTCTTAATTCTGCATCCAATTTCCTCTTTTTGGTATACATGGATCTTCTGGGGGAAGTGGCAATGGTGTCTTGGTTTTTAAGTTTAAAGGTTGGCTAAGCTTGTGCTGCTCAGAGTGTCCATCAGATAGATTTCTCCTCCTTTGTAGTTTCTATAGGAATATTTTCTTTAAAGAACCCAGGAATCAGTTTCGGGCTAATGACAGGAGCAGCAGCCATTTCTTTGAGGAGAGCCTATTTCTTCACTCACAAACTATGTCCAAATGGATCAAGAAGAATGGAATGCTTTTTCATGAAATTTTTGTCTGTGTAGACCATTAGCTTGGCTAAAATGTTAAAAAAAATCCTTGTTCTTTAATAGCAGATTATTTTTAGGTACAGATCATTTTGGGCTTTTCTCTGCAGAAGCTGCATGGGCATCACCTCCCTGTCCATGTTGTATCTAGACATTTTTAAAAGATAAAATACCCTTTCCCTTCACTGGGTTTGGTGCTCTGGATGGCTGAGGTTTACATGTGACTGGTTGTCCCTATGAGTGGCTCCCAGGCTTGGCTCTTTCCTTGAAGGGGAAGGGGGCTGCTTCCTCTGGTTGCTATGGGGTTCTTTTAGGAGGTAAAATGAGGCCCCAGGAGCTATCTTAGTGCAGAGTCCCGTTGGAGATGCGGCTGGAGGAGGGTATGTGCCTAGTGAGGGCTGATCCCCTGTCAGGGATCAGAAGTTTCACAGACTCCTTTTGCCCCCTTCAGGACCAGGGCTGCTGAGAAGGCATCAAAGAACCAATCCTCCCAGAGCCTTTATTGACTCCTTTAAAGTGACCCCAGGGTGAATCTGGCCTGCAGCTCTTCCTAGGGGGAGAGAAGGATCTCTTATAGGCAATTGGTTATCAATATTAGCTGTTTGTTCAGTTTTGCTCAAGATCAGGAAGCTGGGCATGGACTCCTGGGTTGTGCTGTGTGGAGCTGAAATCCCCTAATGAAATCCCCATTCAAGAGTCCTCAGGGTTGAGACCAGAATAGGGAGGTTATCATCAGCAGGAGTCCCCCTATAGAGAGGAGTCCAGACTACAGGTCTTTCCCTTCACGCTGGTGAAGGTCTGCACCTGGGTATCTCAACTTTCTCACTAGTGATATTTGGGGCCAGATCATTCTCTGTTGTGGGGGGTTGTCCTTAGCATCCCTGGCCTATAGCCACTGGATACCATTAACACTGCCTCTCCATCACCAGTGTGACAACTGAATATGTTCCTCAGACATTGTCAAATGTCTAGGGCTTGGGGAGGACACAGATGA
Organism: Nasua narica; assembly: GCA_028533885.1. Lineage (NCBI taxonomy): Eukaryota > Metazoa > Chordata > Mammalia > Carnivora > Procyonidae > Nasua > Nasua narica. The sequence goes on from CM052805.1 coordinate 3,841,684, forward strand.
AATCACCTTGTCTGAAAGCCAATGGTTTATACTTAAAAAAAGGTTTCAGAGAATAGGTGTTAGATTTGGATCGTGCTGTCCCACTTATGAGCTATGTAGCCTTGGGAAATTTATATAACCTCCATGGACCTCAGTTTCCTCATCTATAAAATGGAGATAGTGAGATAAACCTCAATGGAAGGTTGTGTGGGCATTTAATACAATTCCAAGATAATAAATGGAAAAGGCTTAGCATAGCATTTAGACACAGAAAAGCACAAAACAAATGGTCAATTCCATTTTTACTTATCTGGGTGAGTCAGATTCTGTCTTCCATCCCTTATCCATTTGGTGAGGTACAAGGGGGGAATATCATTCATCTAAACCTTAGTTTTCCTTCCATTTTTCTCCTTGGTTCTCTGGTTCCTGGATTCTCGAAAACAGGGGTGTGGGTAGTCAGAGCAGGTGGCACTTAGTTTACTCCCATGCGGGAGAATTCCAAATCTGGCTTGCCATGACAGGGCTTTTGGACCAACATCTGGGTTTCTGGATTCCCATTTGAACACAGCTGGACTCCACACAGGACTGAAGCTCTCTCTGCCTAGATATAGATATTTCCCTGGCAACAATTTCTCAAGCTGACATGAAGACATGGCCACCCACTGGAACACGTTACTGCATGGGTTCTCCTGCAATTTGTGAGGCAGGCGTCTGAGGATTGCAGTGTGCAAGTGAGAAACTATAGGAGGTTCCCTTGTCCTCCCAGGGCCAAAAATGAGGTGCAGGTTGGTGGAGGGTCCTCCAAGGAGAAAGAAGGCATGGAGGGCATTTCTTTCAGTGAGAACAGACAGGTATAGGCCACATACCGGATAGTTCAGACCACTCTGGGGAGACAGCTGCCTCTGTGGCTGCAGTAGTTTTGGATTGTGAGCTGTGTAGCCTTAGCTTTAATCATTTTAGAAATATTTAACCCCAGTGCTGGCAAACCAGAGGGTGGTTTGGGCTTCTCAGCTGGAAAGACACAGACTGCCAGCCAATGTCCCCCTGATTCTCTTCATTTTACTGAGATGGTTATTGTCCCTTTGTATTCTTGGGAACATGATTTGGAGCAGAAGAAGAAGGAGGGAGACCAGATTAGGGCTGGGACATGGGTCTCTGCCAGGGTTCTGGTGGCTGGGATAGTAGCGATGGTAATGGGTGGAGTTGAATGCCTGAGCAAAGGAAAGCTTATGAAACACAGTAAGGACTTAAGTATCTATTTGGTATGGCAATGAGAAAGAAGCAGGGTCAGGTTGACCTTCAAAATGGCAGGGAAGACTATGAATTTGATTTTGGATTCTGGCTGAGTTTCTTCTTGGACCCAGGTGACAATGTCTGACAGGATAGGTGGGTCTGGAACTAGAGATTCGGATTTGATAATCATCAATGTAGATGGTAGTTGGAGCCATGGGGACATCTGAGGTTGACTGGAGAAACAGTGGAGGGGCAAAAGGAGGGGCTTTGGTATAAGTTCAAGGAAATCTTGATGATGATAGGAGAAGAATCCATGAGAGGGATCAGAGGAGCATCAGGCAGAGGACATGTGGAGGAGACACATGTCACAGATAGGAGAGAAGGTTGAAGGTTGGTTGTGTTGAAGAGAGCCTTTTGGATTTAATGTATCATGCTTATGGGCTCTTGCTGGAATTTTAATGGAGGCTGGTTGTGGGGGGTACCAGGATTCTTCCTAAGTCTGGGCATTTCAGCACCCAACTGGGGTGTGTGCACTGAAACACGGGACACTCATGGTCTTGATTTTCTTTTAAAACTATAGCGTGTGTGCATGACTCCAGAGCTTTCTGTCCTCCTCATTGCACTCAACTGTCTCTTTTCGACATTACCTTGGAAAAGGACCCAACCTTGGTGGAGAGCCCTACCCTAGCGGTGTTTCTTGGCACAAGATGGTGCCATTGGGAGACCTTCACTTCTCAATACTGAGGGCTCTTTTTATTCCTTCTCCAAGTATTTGAGCAGCTCCTATGTGCCAGGTGCTGGTCTAGGTGCTGGTCTACAAGATGGATTCCTGTTCTCTTGGAGACCCTACTCCTGTGGTAGAGACAGACTCTGGTCCATGGGCCAGTGCTGGCCCCCTGCTTGTAAATAAAGTTTTATTGGCACCCAGCTGCACCCATTCATGTACGTGTTGTCTATGGCTGCTTTTCTGCTCTAATGGTAGAGTTGAGTAGTTGCGAGAGACTGTGTGGCTCACAAAGCCAAAAATTTTTACCCTGAGAGTCTCAGGTTAAGGGACTTTGCACCTACATAGTGTCCAATGACGGTGTATGCAGCTCTGAGGAGGGGTTGCAGTAAAAGTGCTCAACTTGCAGGACTCCAGGGGAGCGGGTGACAGATCCCCCACTCTCAACTTTGTGGGTCTTTGATGTCAGGGACAGGACTGAGGTTCCGAGTGGGCTTTGCTTACCCCTGTAACGGGGCACCAGGCTAGCATCATGCAGTTTTTGAGTGGGGGAGACCAAAAAGAAGGGTGGGGAATAGCGACTTGTTCCCTTTCTAAGAATTTCCCTGAGATGAGTCCCTGGAGAGTGTTTGGGGTCCCTTTGCTCAGGTGCCCAAATCCAGTGAGCTCAACTATCTTGGTGCTATGAGTCTGGGGTACAGAGCTTCCAAATCACCAAGAAGAGAGAGAAAAAAGATGTTTTTTGCAAGCATAAGAACTCAGGTTATATTGAAATTAACATTTCTCCCCGAAGTTTTATAATGTCTGGGCATACATATTTAAGTATCTGCCTGAAAAGCTCTCATTAATAAGCAGATGGTGCATTTAATTTCCCTATTTTGTTCTCTGAGTAACACAGAGCTTCTTGCATGGTCCTCCTTGCAGGCAAATGCATGTGGAGGTGATGGGACTTCTGACCATGAGCACAGGTCTCCAGAGGCTGCTGAGAGCCCTGTATTCATGGGGCTGTTCCATGGAGGGGCTGGTCTTTTCCCTTCTTTTCAGACCCAGCAGGAAGTTGTCAGTTTACTCACAGCCGATAGGGCTCCTGCCTTTGCTTCTCCAAAGAATTTTGGCTACATTTGACACCCTGTACCTCAACAGCTGGAGAGTGGGGGTCGCAGGCAGGTTGGAGGTCTGAAATTACAGCCCCAGAGCATGAGGGGGCCTGGGAAAAGCTGCTGGGAAGAGGCTCCAGAAGGATGGTAGAGGCAAACAGGAGAAAAAGAGAGCTGGTGTGCAGAGTGTGGACCTTAAGGGCACAAAGGAGAGAGCTGGAATTTCCAAAAACAGAGAAGAGCAGACACCTTTAGCATAGTCCAAGTGTGTCTGGGCTTTTTGAATTTTGCTTGTTTTCCTTCTCCCTGACTCCTCTCACTATGTTCCAGGGTGTCATAGGAACAGACTTTTGGGGGCTCTGTGAAGTTCCAGGTCTGGCGGTCTTTGGGGAATGCAGGGGCTACTCTGAGGGTCTCCTTGGCTCTGTGCCTCCTCCTGTCCAGGCCTCTATCCCTGACTGTGTGCAGACCTACCTTGCGTCTCAGACCTCTGTCCTGGAGAGACCTGGACAGGGCTTGTGCCTTTGCTTTGTGGTTTGTGTCTCGTGTGTCTGAATAAGAAAGACTTTGTAACTTGGAAATCTGTTCACTTGATTTGAAAGGTACCTGGGAGGGAGAATCTACTGCTTTCTTCATTTTTCTTTTTTGCTTCTTTGTTCTGTGTCCACCTGATGGAGTTGCAAGCCCTGGTGTGTAGGAATCAGGCTGGATGAGTCTACGTTATTATGAGTATTATGAGTAATTATGAGTATAATTTTTTGGCTTTTGTTCTGCTTATTAAAAATACAAATTATTATTTGCTCATTATAAAGGATTTAAACAATACCACGCTGTAGAAAACAAAAACCAAAACTTCTCCTTTATCTGTTTCTCTTCAATCTTGCTTCTTAGAAGTAACACTGAGATGGGTTGAGGTATATCCTTCCACACCTTTCTCTGTGTGTATGTAAACATGTATATCTGCACATAAATCATTTAATTTTAATCTCTTTAAAAACAAGAATAGAAAAAAATTAAAATAGGATAATGCTATATTTATTGTTTGGAAAAGCCTCCTTTTAACTCAATGATGTATATCGTTGACATCATTTCATGTTGGAATCTGGACTCCACTTTCCTTTTAGAACAGTTTTTCTGCTCTGTGGATGCACTGTACTTTCTTTCTTTTTTATTATGTTATGTTAGTCATTATACTGTACATCATTAGTTTTTGATGTAGTGTTCCAAGATTCATTGTTTACGCATAACACCCAGTGCTCCGTGCAGTTCGTGCCCTCTTTAATACCCATCAATGGGCGAACCCATCCCCCCTCCCCTCTAAAACCCTCAGCTTGTTTCTTAGAGTCCACAGCCTCTCATGGTTTGTCTCCCCCTCTGATTTCCACCCTTTCACTTTTCCCTTCCTTCTCCTAATATCCTCCACACTATTCATTATGTTCCACAAGTAAGTGAAACCATACGATAATCGATTTTCTCTGCTTGACTTATTTCAGTCAGCATAATCTTCTCCAGTCCCATCCATGTTGATGCAAAAGTTGGATATTCATCATTTCTGATGGCTGAGTAATATTCCATCATAAATAAAAGATATATGGACCATATCTTCTTTATCTATTCATCCATTGAAGGGCATCTTGGCTTTTTCCACAGTTTGGCTATTGTGGACATTGCTGCTGTGAATATTGGGTGCCCTGTACTTTGTTTAGGCCAACCCTATACTGGTAGATCTCTGCATGGTTTCTTCTTCTTCCCTATTGGAAATGGTATTGTGATGAATATTCCAGCACATATAACTTGATGTTCTGTGCCCATGTTTTTTTGTGAGATGTTCCTAGAAACAGGATATCCAGGTCAGAGGAATATCAGTACTGCATTTGCGTCCTGGTTAAGTATGTTCCCCTGCCGTCAGCTGCTTAAGGCTCTACATGGTGCCATCCTCTACAGGGGTCATCCCCCAAAGCCTAAGGGCATTGGCCAGAATGGTATTCTCTGTCTCTCTTACACATAGTCAGTCCACACCCTGATGCCACCCCCAGCAGGGACTCTGGTTTTCAACTCTGGCAGGTGGCCCCATACTGGAGGGAAAGTTAACTTCCCCAGAATTCTTGGTGATATTACTGCAAGTTCCAAAGTTGGCATTTGACTCCTTCAGGCCTTGCCACTCCCCACCTGTGTGTCCTTGAGCTCTCTGGCCTCAGTTTCCTCAAAGGTAAGTGGTGATAATATAATAATAACGCTGCCACCCTGGGCTGATAGGAAGACTCAGTGAAGTAACCATCACTTCCACATGCTTGGCTTGTTGTGCACATTCAAGCAAGTGCTGGGGGTCGTTGCTGAGTGTTGAGTAAGCCAGACTGTCGTTTGACCAGGGACTGTGTCTTTAGTACCAAGTCTAGTACCAGGCCTTTAGTAGCTGCTCAGAAAATGCTCAGCCAGTGACTGAATGGCAGGGACAGAGATTAGGACAGAGACAGTGAGAGCAGACCAAAGGAAACAGAGCTCCTACTAGGTCCTCAGCTGGAGAATTCCAAGATGACTCTCTAGTCTTAGAGCTCCCTGCCCCTTTCCCATACTTCCCAAGACCCATAGGAGTTTGCTGTGTTGTTCAGGCCAGAGCCGAGAAGCTGGGGCCTGGGCAGGTCTGGTCAGCATCCTGCTGTATCTGGACACCTCCATTCCCAACTTGGACCTGGATGCCAGTGACCCCAAGTTGGCAGGGACTTGGCTTGTTCTGAGCCCAGGGATAGAAGACAGGGAAGTGTGGAGGGGTGACCCCCATTTTGACCCTTGCTTTTTCTCCTTCACTTTGGATGCTTTGTGTGTGTGTGTGTATTTCTCTGTAAGTTTCCAACTCTTAGGTTGTGTTTGTGTGGGACTAGGTTTGCCAGTTAAACTTGACTTTCAGTTAACAAATTTTTTAGTATAGGTATATCCCAATGCAACATTTGGGACATAAAAATCATTCTTTGTTTATCAGAAATTCAAGTTTGACTGGTGTTCTGTCTTTTTACTTGCGACATCTGGCAACTCTGCGTGGGGGTTGTCAGTGTGTGTTGGTGTATCTCCATTTGAGGGACTGCCTATAGGCACAAAGATGGGGATCAATTGAGAAGACCCTCCTTGGCTGCTTTAGTGGCCTAGAGGCTGATGGCTTGGATACTCAAGCCCCCAGGTCTAGACAGTGCTTCCTAGCATCTATCTCCCTGTTACCTCTGTTGGTTTCCCTCCCATCTCTCTCCAAACACAGGGACAAGAGCTGCCCCAACCACCCTTGTTTGGAGCACAGCTGCCCAGCCAGATGAGATGCAAACAGCGTGCAGATGGCTGCAAAGCTTTCCTCAGCTCCCTCTGCAAGGGGCTGCAGATGAAACGGAAGCCCTCATCCTCACTGCCTCCCCCTTCTAGAAAACCCTAGCCAACAGCCGCTGTGTTGCCGCTTTAGACACTCCTCCCTCCTGGCGATTAAACCACATCGTGTTTTGCCAAACAAATAAAGCCCTTCATTTCCACCATAAACTTGTTCACATGCGTGGACTGATTGATCCGCCAGTGTGCCTGATTCATCAGCTCTTTCTCTCAGGCGGCAAGAGGCTCTTCTCTCCAGCGCTGGTGAAGGGCTGCTTAATTTCCATCTAAAAGACTCAGTAGAAACCAACCATAGTTTTGAAAGCTGCTTCTTCCCCTTTTGCAACTTTTGTGTGGTTCTTGATATTTGATCTTGACTGAAATCATCCTGGGCCCTGCCCCAGGTATCACAAACCCAAGGGTGCATTTGTGTCCAGCTGGCTGGGGGACTGTCAAGGAGGATGTTCAGTGTGGCCTCTGACTCCATAGAAGCCTTTCATGGGAAATACCACCAAGGAACCTTATCCTTCCTGTTTTAGAAGAAATCACTGTTCAGTCATTTATTGAATTTGTTACAGACTGGGTCTCAGTTTCGTTGCAACTTCTCATGAGTCTGGTGCTATGTTTATCTGCATGTTTATTTGCCCTCTCTAGTCTCTTTCAAGCTCCTGTAGTTATAATAGTCTTTTCTGCCACAGGGGCTTGCATATCCTGCTCTCTGCCTGGGAAGCTCTTTCTTCCCTCCCTCCTTCACCTGGTAAACATCTCACCTGCAGGCTGTCTTACCACTTTCTCAGGGGAAGCCTGGCCACACTGACTTGAGTCACAGCAAATTCTTGATATCTGTTCTCATAATATTAAGTGTCTTTCTTTTGTAGGTCCAGGCCCAACTATAGCCACCTATTTTTTTTTTTTTTTGGCATGATTTCTTGATGAATAATTGACCCCTTCTACAGTATAATCAGCATAGGGGGGCAGGGGCCATGCTTGGTTTTGATTCACATTGTCTCTGGTGTTTAGCGTATGTTCAGATAGATTTTGATTAATGAACGAAGCATCCCATTTTATTTATTTATTTGTTTGTTTATTTATAAAAAGATTTTCTTTATTTATTTGACGGAGAAAGACACAGGAGAGAGGGTACACAAGCAGGGGGAGTGGGGTAGTGGGAGAGGGAGAAGCAGGCTTCCCGCCAAGTAGAAAGCCCGATGCAGGGCTTGATCCCAGGACCCTGGGATCATGACCTGAGCCGAAGGAAGACGCTTCGTCTTCCTGAGCCACCCAGGTGTGGCAAAGCATTCCATTTTATAGATGTGGAAATGGAGGATCAGGAAAATTTCATAATTTGCCTGGTGTTATACAGTCACTTAGAGGCGGGGCTGGATTTGAACCCACTGGGTTGTTCTCTGGCCACATAACATTAACCACTTCACTGTGGCAGCTCTCCAACAGCAGAAATGAGAAAGAACACATAGAACACATGTAACGAGAATCCCAGAAGTACTGCAGGAGATGGTGTCAGGAATGCACCAGTCTATGAGCCTTCTTCCTGTGTTGCATAAAATGCCCCATTTTTCTGACTTGTCCTTAGCAATTGACCTTATTAATATTTGAAGCACAGTTATCAGTGTGGGAGAATGGTTGTTTACAATTTTGTAAAAAAACAGTTTCTGTCATATTTAGTTTGTGGTCTTCCATGGCCCCCTGATCTTCCCAGCTTCAGTTATGTAAAGTCCACACTGCCTCTCTTAATAGCTGTTCAGATTCTTTTCCTTCTTTAAGTTGGCTTAGAACTTGATTCCATGAACTGAGGCCTGATCCCTATACCCATTCCTTATCTAGGTTGACTTGGATTTTGTCAACGATGATTCTAGTCTTTGGTGAAGGCCAGACTGAAGGAAAGCCTTGAAAGGTGAAGATACCTGATGGGCAGGTAGTCACTTGGGTCAATCCAAAGGCTGGAATAAGGGCTGACTTGGAGGACTGAGGGAGTCTCAGAACTGAGGGTCAGGCCCAGGTAGAGGAAAGGATTGAGCCTGCCAGGGTGGACTGTGAGTATTTGATAAGCCCTGCCTTCTACTCATAGATGGGGAGACTTGGTGAGCCTACCTGATTTGATGGAGAGATTAAAATATCCTTTGGTGGAACTTGCCTGAAATGGCAGCAGTGTGATATAGCCAAGTTATTGATTATTGATTACCCAATTGTTATCAGCTCAACAACCATCAGTTATAGCTGTAATTTGCATTAATTATCTATGCAAGTTTTGAATTTCCTAGTCAATAAAGGGAGTGTTCAGAGAGCAATGACTGAAGCTGGGTACTGTCCAAAATGAGGGGTGTTTCATGGGCAAGCCCCCGCACCCACCCACCTATAGGTGGGGAGAACTCCTTTGGTTTTTTAGAGGACCCTGAAAAAATGGCAAACAATGCTGCTCAAGTCCCTCCTTTCCACCATTCATCTATCCATCTATCCGTCTATCCACCAATACCCACAATCCCCATCCACCCATCTGTTCACTCACCATCCATCCACTCATCCCTCCATCCATTCATCTATCCAGCCATTGAACCAGCCAAACAGCCAGCCATTCATCCATCCATGTGTACCTCCATTCATTTATTCAAAAAAGGCTTATTAACTATCTGGTAGATTCTGGGAAGACACCAACTCTAGTGATTGACACAGGCTCTGAAATCTGACTCCATGTCTCAAACTGAGTTTCACCACCTCCTAGCTGGCTCCTATGGTAAGTTATATAACGTCTCTGTGGCTCATTTTCTCATTTGCAAATTGATTTTTAATAGCTCCTGCTACTGCAGGTATAGTGAGAATTAAATAATATGCCACATAAAAAGTGTATCATTCATACTCAACAGATATTATGTTTTACCGTTTATTATTAATCTTTGTAGGTGCTGCAGGTAACAGGGTGAGCATAAGGCAGATATGTATTTCAATACCATACAACCTGTAGGGTGATAAGTTCTGTAGCAGGGGAAGGCCAGACAGCTATGAGGAACTCTGGCCCAATCTTGGAGGTTCAGGGAAATGTTCTCTGAGGATTTGCTGTGTCAGCTGAGACTTGCAGGGTAGCTAGGAGTTTGCATCTCACACAGAGATCCCAGACAGTGTGTGGCCTTGCCGTGTTGGGTCCTGGTCCCCACTGGCGGAGATGTGTGGCCTAGCCCTCCTGTACCCTCTGCTGGAAGTCCACAAGATCTAGGAGTGGCTATTAGGTAGGGGAGTGGGCTGGCAATGACATTGGTCTTCACCTGTCATTATACTCCCTCTATGGCATCTATGGGAGGGCTGTGCCTCGTCTCCTGTCTGCGGAGTGGTGTCAGGAATACCAAGCCCGCCTCTCTTTTGGGACTGTCAGGAGAATAAGATTAGATGGCAATAGAGGGCCTTTTTAAAATGAAAACATTCTATTTGAATGCAGAGTGTTCTGTGACTGTGATATTTTCTATCCTGTGAAATCATCGTTGACCCTGAAACTATCTATTCAAAATACCAATGGAGTTAAGCCTTCCTCTGTGTCTGTGGTGGGGGAGGGAACTTTTCAAAGATTGTTGCTGCTGTTTGACACACAAGAAAAACTAAGGCAGGTGCAGAAACAGGATGATGAGGACCCAGGACTCATGGCTCCCTAACTGTTGAGGTTCTTAAATGGCAGAACGACTTCAGGTTATTTCAGAAACAGCCCTTATCTAAATATTTGCAGAGGCTCCTTAGACAATATCTAAAAACAGAAGTGGATATTGGGTGGATTCTGTCATCTCCACAACCAGGATGGCTCCAGGGTTGAAGCAAGTGGAAACATCTTTGGAGTCAGGCAGATTTGGGTTTGAACCCTGTATTTTGTAACCCAGTTACAAGCTTTGATAATCTGAGTAGGTTATTTAACATTTCCAAGTGACCTTGGAAAATAAGACATATTGTACTAAAACTTGGAAGAGGACTCTCAACTGGCTCTTGTGTGGGGAGGGTGACCAGCAGATTCCAGTATTCTAGGTGCTTGACTCTTGATTCTGTCTTCCCAGAATCTAACTTAACTTACAGTTAAGTCTCACAAATGTTTCCCTTGCAGGGTTACTCTAAGTATTGGGTCCATATACACAGGATATTGACACTGTAGTCAACACAGTAGTCAACATGTATGGGTTTATTTTAGCACCTTCTTTGATGTTTTCCATAGTTCCTTATTGCTCCAACCTCTAGAGCATCAGAGTCACATACAGGAGGGTGTTTATTAATTATACCAATTTCTGGGACTCTTTTCCAGAAATACTGATGTTTAGGGGCTCGGCTGGGATCTATGTTTACAGAAGTCCCCAGGTGAGTCTCATGTAGCTGGCCTGGCTCTGGTTCAGGGACCCAGTTCAGGAAATAGTCCTCAGTGGTTACTTAGCTCAAATTTTAAGTTTGTCTCTTTTCCTCCATCTCGTATTACCCTCACTTGTGCTCAAGTCTGTTTCTTCCTGTTGGACTGTAAGTTCCTTGATATCAGGGTCATCTCTTGCTCATGTTTGCATCACTGGCCCAGGATTTCCAGGTGCTCAGTGGAGGGGCACTGGTTGCTGAATGGGGTCAGCCTTGAGGGAGGGTGTGTGTGTGTGTGTGAGAGAGAGAGAGAGAGAGAGAGGTGAATCTTTGTCAGAAGAACCTTTTGTCCTTCATCTGCATTTGCTGTGAGTCAATGTGATTTACTCTAATGGAAGCCAGCTCAGCTTAAGCAGAGGCCTTGCCCTGAAACGCAGTAAGGTTATGGATGTGCGGAACTGCCGAAAACTTTCCTGGGAGATGCTTCAGTGTGGTCCTCAGCTAATTGAACTCCAGTTTTCACTTCCTGTTTAACACTGCCATGAAGGTCGTTTTGATTTCTCCTGTGGCATAGGTACTATCTGATCCCCTATGAAAGTGTATGTGAGTAACTAGGATTGAGTTTAGGGATGGAGGTACTTCATCTACTGAACAAAAACCAGTGTGTCACTTTTGGGGTGGAGAAATTAATTCCTAGTGCATGGTCTTCCAGCACCATCTTCTGCTGGAAGAAGATGCTGCCTCTGACAGGTGATGGAACCTCCATTAGCTTAAGCCCGAGGATAAGTACAATGTGGAAACCTTCACTCCCTACTCTGTGATATGCAATGCACATGTACCATGTGTGAGAAAAACTACTCCTTAGGAGTTGCTTGTTATTGCAGCAAAACCCAATTTAGCTTGACTGATTATGGTGATTTTATATATATATGTGTGTGTGTGTGTATATATATAAAAATTTTGTAGTTTACAAAAGTCCTTTCTTATCCCCCGAGCTCCCGAAGGTAACCTTTTGTTGGTTCCCAAATTAAAAAAATATTTTACTGGTTTATGAAATAAAAAAATCTGGAAATCAGCAGCTTAGAGAGCCACAGTGTAGGATATCCACAGGGCCAGGTTATTTCCCTTTATAGAAGCATAGCCAAGACATGGAGTATTTTAGTCTTTCCTAGTCTACATTCCACGGGCTCTTAAGAGACTTTGATAAAACGTTATGGCTTAAATGGTGCATGCAGCTACAAACCTGCCTGACTCAGTTCTGGAGGTAGAATCCCTTCTTGCTTCAGAATGAGCTTCGTGCTGTTGTGATATTTTAGCCCTTTAGGGGTATTCTGTACTAATTACATTAAAACACGACCAATGCTTCTGCTTCCTTGTCCCCAAATTAAACACCTCAATCACGCAAACACACTCAGTTGGATTTAGTGTGACTGATTCCCAACTGTCACTAAACACATAATTAGATTATATTTTTTTCCCACTTCAACTAAAAGAAAATTGACAATAAAATGCTGATCAATATGTGCAGCTCAGGAAATACAGCCTGCTTTGAGATGCAGAAGTGTTTGTTTTTTAAATCTATATTCTTGAGTAAAGAAAAAAAAATCCATCTCTCTTTCCTAGAGGGGGAAGACGGAGAGCTGGGCTCAGCAACAGCTTGACTATTGGAGTCTGAATTAAACAAGTAAATGCCTCCCTGGAATGAAGGGTGCATTTCTCCTTTTCATGGGACCATGAAGCTTGTTCTCTGTCTTGGTGGTGTGTATGTCTCTGGGTGTGTGTGCCTGTGGGTGGGTGTCTGAATGTAAATGACATGTGTACCTGTGTGGGTGTGTGTAAAATTCCCATGTGAACTTCAGTTTTGTGGGAATCTTAGGCCCTTAAGCCCCAATGGGTGCCATTTTTACAAAAATCACTCAAAAGAAAAGAAAGAATTGAAATAAAATCTCAGTTCGAAAGGCATCATGTTTTGTGGGCAGCTCTGGATTTTTTGTTTCTTTGGTATTCTACCTGCCTCCAAATAACATTTTTTTTTTCTTGAGAGAAAGAGAAAGAAAGAGTGCGTGAGCAGGGGTTAGGGTGGGGCAGAGGGAGAGAGAATCTTAAGCAGGCTGAGATCATGACCCTGAGATCATGACCTGAGACAAAATCATGAGTCAGACACTTAACTGACTGAGCCACACAGGTGCCCCCCTAAATGACATTTTTGCTTTCCAGTAAAGGATCAGAATCAAAGGGTTAAAATTGATCACAAGCACAAAACAATAGATTATGTATGGGTCTCTTTACATCAGGGTTTCTTACCTGAGACACTGTTGACATTTTTGGCTGGATATTTTCCTTTTGGGGGACTGCCCTGTGCACTGTAGGATGTTTAGCAGTGTCTCTGGACTCTACCCATTAAGTAGAGTAGATACTTAAGAAGTATCTTAAGTAGAATACTTGAGAATATCTTAAGTAGATACTTAAGAAATATCTTCCCAGTAAGATACTTCTCCCAACTTGGGGGAAAAATTTCCCTGGACATTGGCAGATGTTCTCTGGGGGACAAAATTGTCCCCTTTGAGAATCACTGCCTAACATAAAACAGAATCAGGTGAGACAAGTTGAGGCAGTTGGCAGTCAGGATGAATAGTGACTAAAAATGAGGTGGGGTCCTAGGAGGGGTTTTAATGTTCTGTCTCTGGATCTGGGTGTTGGTTATATGAGTATGTTCAGTTTGTTAAGAAATTTATTGAGTTGTCCTCTTGTGTTGTACCCTTCTGTATGTATACTTCTATGTGCGTTATAATTCCATAAAGCATTTTAAATCAGTCATAAGAGGAATGATTTGTAGAATCAAATGATTGGCACAAAGACGGATCACCTTAATTTGAACTGTTGTCAGATGACCCTGAGGAGCCCCCAAGGTGACCCTTTCAGAGTGTTAGCCAAGGAGAGGAGAGTGTGCTCACATGTGTGCACACACCGGGCTTAGCTAAGTTATGTGGAAGGAGGAGGCCTCCACCTGAAAGCAGGAGCAGTAACACAAGTGAAATACCAAAGCATGGAGCTTTTCTAAATGGATTTTTCTAAATGGATCTAAGTGCTTAACTCTGTGCAGTCCATGCAACTCAGGCTCCAGCACACACCTGTGTCCATATAAAGATGAGTTCTGTAACAAGGACCACACATAGGGTTTGAGTTGAGATGGATAAATCATGGTGAGACTGAGAAATTTGGCCCTAATGTCTTGGAGATAACTACCCACAGTTTCTGGAATCCTGCTTGCACTTTGAGAACTGGTGGTTGCCATCTCTCTCCTGCTCATTCAACAAACATATATGGTACCACTGTGTACCTAGAGCTTGCCAAGAGAGGAGAATAAAAAGATGTTTGAGACATGGAATCCATCAAAGATGACTATCCTAACACAAATCAGATCCGAACTGAAGATCTTGCTGGGCAAGTGCCTTGATAGCCCTCATCCTGCAGTCTTTGTAAGAGTGAAAGGCACTCTTTCTTCATCACACATGAAAATGTATTGTGTTTCATATATACTAATGCAATTTATGTTAACTCTATAGTATAACTATGCTCATATTCTTAGCATTTTTTGAGAGAGGTTTGTTTCTTGGCAAATCATCTCTAGAATATATTGAACTAGAAATTTATTTAGAAGCAATAGAAAGTACAGGAAAGTTAGGCTTTATGCAGGAGGTTCTAAAGTCAATATGGACAAAATAAAAAATTCAACAGTCAACATTTCTCTAGGAAATCCCCTCCATCTATCATAAAGTACAGAGATCGAACCTAACACAGTTTCCCAAGTCCAATCCAGCATATCTTCCTCAGGGTTGGAACGGTGGGTGGTTTCTCTCTCTCTTCCTTCCTTTCTTCCTTACTAACATTTTATTTATTTATTTGACAGAGAGAGAGAGAGAGAGAGCTAGAGAGAGCAAGAAAGGGAATACAAGCAGGAGGAGTGGGAGAGGGAGAAGCAGGCTTCCTGCTGAGCAGGGAGCCTGATGCGGGACTCGATCCCAGGACCCTGGGGTCATGACCTGAGCTGAAGGCAGACGCTTAACTACTGAGCCACCCAGGTGCCCCATGGAGGGTGGTTTCTTTGGTGAGTAGCTGATGAAGTCATTTAGAGGGCACATTTTATGAATAATTGTGTCTTAACCCCAGAATCATTTATCAAAGTGAGATATTCTCACCAGGAAAGGCTAATAGCAATGAGCTCCTGTTGTGAAGGCTGTGTTTGTATCTCCCATTTCTGTCTTTTTCTCCCTCTCTTTATTCTTGTTAAGTACCAGTAGTTCATTTCCCACAGATTAGAAGAACCCAGGTTGGTCCATACTTACAAGTGGAATTGCTGGGTCATATGGTAACTCAATATTTAACTGCCAGACTATTTTTCAAAGTGACTGCACCATTTGACATTTCCAACAGCAGTGTATATGTTCCAGTTTCTCTACATCCTCACCAACCCACGCTGTTGCCTATCTTTTTCATTCTAGTCATCCTTGTAGGTATAAAGTGGTATCTCATTATGGTTTTGGTTTGCATTTTTTCCAATGGCAGATGATGTTGAGCATCTTTTCATGTACTATTGGCCATTTGTATATTTTCCTTGGAGATATGTCTATGCAGAAATGAAAATAGAGATCCATACAAATATGCATGAATGTTTAGAGTAGTATCATTCATAATAGCAAAACGACAGAATTCAAATCCCATCAACAAGTGAATAGATAACACAAAATATGGTATACCCACACAGTGGAATATTGTTTGGCCATAAAAAAGAGTGAAGTTCTGATACCTGACACATCATGGACGAACCATGAAAACATTATGCTGAGAGAAGCCAGACAGAAAACGGTCAAATATTATATGATTCCGTTAATATGAAAGTCTAGAATAGGGAAATCTATAGAGGCAATAGTAGATTAGTGGTTGCCCAGGCCTGGGGTGTGGGGATGAGGGGTGGGGTGATAGCTAAAGGATATGGGACTTCTTTTTGAAGTGATGAAGTATTCTAAAGTTGATTCTGGTGATGGTTGTACATATCTGTAATACGTTAAAAATGATTGAAATGTAAAAAACTGTAAAAGAAATGTGAAAAAAACTGCAAATTGCTGTTCTATTGATCACCTGATGCACTTTAAAAATACAGATTCCTGGGCCCTGCCTCCAGTGATTCTGACTCAGTAGCTCTTGGGCAGGGCTTGGGTATCCCCAAGAGATTCTGCTACTCAGCCTGATTTGGGGCCCACTGTGTCCATGGGGAGCCTTCTGTTCTCTGAGACCTAGAGGTCAAGGTAGAGATGGCTCATATTTAGGGAGAGCTTGCCATGTCCAAGGTGCTGTGTTGAATGCCTTTGCTGTCATCATCTCTTAATTGCACAATAACTTCCTGAGAAGGTAGATAATATGACCTCTGCTTTAGAGATGAGGAGCTGAGGTTTTATTTTTATTTATTTATTTTTTAAATTTATTTGACACAGAGAGAGAAATCACAAGTAGGCAGAGAGGCAGGCAGAGAGAGAGGAGGAAGCAGGCTCCCCGCTGAGCAGAGAGCCTGATGCGAGGCTTGATCCCAGGACCCTGAGATCATGACCTGAGCCAACGGCAGAGGCTTTAACCCACTGAGCCACTCAGGCGCCCCAGAACTGAGGTTTTAGAGAAGTATGTTGTTGATAGCCCCAGAAGGAAGTGGTGAATCTGGGAAATGCCCTAGGGGCATTGATTCAGGAACCAATGCACTCAAGTCCTCAAATTCTGTGGTTCATGATGTGTCAATCCCTTAAATTTCTGTTGAGACGGGAGTGAGGGCCCAGTATCGCAGAGCCTCCCCAGCCTCCTGGGCACTTGAGTCCAGGTTTGCTGCCTCTGTCCCCCACCTTTGCTAATCAAAACTTGGTTTCTGGTTTGATTTCCATAAGCATGAACCATTCACAGGAAGTATTGTTGGGTTTTGTTGACTTTGTTAGAGATTTGGGGACATGGAGAGGGTCACATCACTCCCTACTTGGTCTTGGTCAACTCATTGATCTCTCTCACTTTGCTTCACCCCTGCATTTTTCTACTTATCTTCTCCTTCCTGGATAGGAGTTCTTATGTAAACTCATTACAGAAGGGTAAGAAGCCCTGATAATGACAAGATTGAATTCCCCACCTGCCAGGCGTACAGGCACTGAGAGCAGATTTAACTGGAGTTACAGAAATAGGAATGTGACATTTCTTACACCCAGGCATGGTAGAGCAACATTTATTCCCTCTGGTTTGGAGGGAAGGAGATGTTAGCAGACATGACTCCAATTTCCATTCTTAAACCTAATGTCTAGGAATGCAACTTCAACTGTGTCCACAGACCAAAACTCCATAAACACCACATCTCTTGCTGCATCTCTCCTGCCTGGCGCTGTCCTTGATTTCCCCTCTTTGACCCATAGGGGAAGGAAGTTCTAGTATCACTTCTGATCCCTTGGACATGAACTGGGACAGGAGTTTCCATGTTTCTCCCCACTCCTTTTCTGAGAGGACAAGTTGATGTATTGGCAAGACTGAGGAAATGCTGACTCTATCAGGCCAAGTTCATGTATTAGTGGATGGGTTACTTTACCTAAATTGCGATGGTAGAGTTCTCCTACTTGGTTCCTTGCACAGGCTCTAGGCTTTTTGGCGCAAATAGGTCAGGCAAAACCTGTCTCTGGCAGCGTCAGCCAGCAAGTGACCGAGACATCTTGAACAACAGGGGTTCATTGTCTTACGTTCTAAGACCAGAGATAGCTGATTCTAGGGTCTGCTAAATTTTAGGGTTTGCTTGAGATGATGAATTTCTTGTTGATTTTTCTCTGAGGCTTTTGCCTTTCTCCTTATGGTCATGGAGGCTGCCATAATCCAAATACGAAGTCCTCACATGACAACAGTCCAAGGCAAGGAAGAAGGGGTGGAAGGTCTCCTTGCATCTTTCTATACTAAAGTCTCTGCTGCAAATTCCGGCAGAGTTCCTACATCTCAGCCACATCAGTCCCGGGATGACAGGAAGTGGAGGAGGGGAGTCCCTCAATAGAAGAGTCAGAATGGAATCTCAGGACCAGTCCTAAAACAACAGGGGCAAAGGGGGATTTGAGTAACATGGTTAGTTTAGAATCTAAGCCCTAGAGTAGAGAATGACAAACTTTTTGGGTAAGAAATAGTAATATTTCATGCTTTTTGGTACAGATAACCTCTGTTACAGCTACTTAACTCTGCCAATGTAGTGTGAAAACAGCCATAGACAAGTGCATAAATAAATGGGCATTGCTTTGTTCCAATAAAACTTTACTTACAAAAACAGTTAGTGGACCAGATTTGGTCCTTAGGCTATAGTTTGCCAAACTCTGCTTAAACCATTTCCTGGGGCTGGGCCAACACTTCCTAAGAGACAAGGCAGCTCAGCACCTGAATAAAATAGGGGGTTCTGTTGATAAGGAAGAAGAAAGGAATAACCAGTTTCTGGCCAGGTGACTGATAATTGTCAGGGCCAAACTAGTTCTCCAATTCACTTTGTTATAAATCAAGACAAATGGAGGATCCGCATATAGCTGTTTGTTCAAATTTTTTAAAAGCTATAGAGACAAGGGACGGTGACTCTTATACTAGTTGGCTGTTGCTATGAAAGAACTGTGTGACAAGGCACCCCAAATTGGTCGCTTAATACAAAAACTATTTATTTCTGTGGATTTTGGGGTTGGTCAGCTGAGGATTGGTTGATCTACGTGGTCTGCTCTGTACCTGGTGTTTCTTATCTTCTTCTGAGACCAGTAGGCTTATCTGAATATGTTCTCATTGTGCTGGCAGAAGCATAAGAATGCAAGAAGGATTGAGCATCCTCTTTTCAAGTTTTTGTTCTCATAACACAGACTAACATTTCATTGGGTAATGCAAGGCACATGACTAAACCCAGCATCAAGGGCTGGAGGAGTCCTTTCTGACTTTTTTGTGTGAAGAACTATAAAGTCATATGTCAAAGGGCCTGGATAGAAGGGATTGTGAAGAAGTGGGCCCGTTAGTGCACTGTAATCGACTACAACCCTCTAACCACCAATAAAATTCAGCAATACTTGCTTAATGCACCTACTTGAATACTTCTGGCTGCAGTCCAGGCAGTAGAGACCTGGGTGGGTAGGGACCATGGGATGCTGTCTTGCAGGTCTAGGTGTAATCATGTATGGCCAACTCTGCACTGACCATGGGTGACTTGCCTTGTCCTAAGTCCTTAGGGGGCAATGCTTGGCCTCAATCCACTCCTGAGTAATTTTGACAAAACTGGTTTCAAGGAGCCCAGAAAGTAAATCAATTATAGATTTGAACTTCACAGAGAGTGGGAATGGTTGAATATATTCAGACATTTACTTGCTGGGTATTATTTCCTCACCAGAAAGAGGGCTGGCTCTTAAGAAGTTGCTGTTAGGTTCATTTGCCCCAGGACTTGTGAGCTCGCTCTCTCTCTCTCTCTCTCTCTTTGTGTTGTGTTTGTGTGTGTATGTGCATGTGCATGTGCACCCACTTGTTGGAGCTACTTCCCTTTATCATAGTATCAGCCAACATTATACAAAAAGGCAAAAAATTAAATAGGCTTCCCCAGACAGGTACTTCAAGCTTTCAAAGTAGATCATACATCATAAAGTAAAACAGTGTCACATTTAAAAAACACTGTGTTACATTTGTTCTGACCTCAACAAAGACACTCTTTGCCTGAAGAGGAAGGTCCTTGTAACCCACACTATTGCATACAGGAGTCCCACATTTTATTCCCTTTTCTTAACAAATTCAAGTTGCTGGAAGACACCAGGTGGATCTATGTGCATGTTGAGTTTTTGAAAGTATTTTTGGAGGATTGGAGGTTGGGTTGGATTCATTTATTCAGTATTCAAGAGATATTCATGGGATACCTGTTACATCCTAGCCCCTGTACCAGGGGCTGAGAATCCAGTAATTGGCAAAAGCAGGAAGGGTTTCTGCCCTGACGGAGTGAACAGTTTCGAGCTGCACCTTCCAGTAAGGTAGCCACTAGCTATGTATGGTTTTGTTTTGTTTTTAAAGATTTTACTTATTTATTTGAGATTGAGAGAGAGAGAGAGAGAGAGAGAGAGAGAGAGAGAATGAGAACACAAGCAGGGTGAGGGACAGAGGGAAAAGCAGATTCCCTGCTGAATGGAGAGCCCAATGTGGGGCTTGATCCTAGGACTCCAGGATCCTGACCTGAGCCCAAGGTAGCTCCTTAACTGACTGAGCCATGTGTGGTTTTAAGCCCTTGAAATGTGAGTAGGAATTGAGACATGCAGGAAGTCTAAAAAAATACACAGTAGGTTTTGAAGACCTAATATAAAAAAATAATGTAAAGTATTTCATTAATGTTTTTAAAAATATGTAATACATGCTGAAATGTGATTTTTGGATGAATTTGATTAAATAAATAATATAATTAAAATTACCCTGCTCTACTTTAAAATCACCTGCTCTACTTTAAAAAAAAAATGTGACCTCTACAGAAATGTGAAAGTAAATGTGTGGCTCCATCGTATTTCTATGGGACATTGATGATCTAGAGGGAATTATGGACTTTAACCTAGAGTTACCTGGGTCATTGATACATTTGTCACGACTGCTCTGAAAGAAGTAAAGGATGTGAAGAGAATGTACAAATGAGGAGAGGGAACCTCAATCTTGGAAGGTCAGGAACGGCTTCCCTAAACAGAAGTTCCTCAAAGGGTTGAATATTCAGTTATCATATGACCCAGACACTGCTCCTAAGTATATATCCAAGAGGAATGAAAACATACTTACACAAAATGTGTACACACGTTATATCAGCACTGTTCATAACAGTCAAAAAGTGGGAATAGCACACATGTTTATCAACTGATGAATGGATAAATAGAATGTGGTCTGTCCATATGATGGACTCTTATTTGTCCATAAAAAGGAATAACACACTGATATAAGCTGCAACATGAAGGGACTTGAAAGCATTATGCTGAGTGAAAGAGGCCAGACACAAAAGGCCTTATGTTTTATGGTTCCATTTATGTGTAATGTCCACAATAGGCAAATCCATTAGGAATAGAAACATTAGTCATTGCAGGGGCTGGGGGGAGAGGGAAATGGGAGGTGACTGCTGGTGGATATGGGGCTTCCTCTAGAGGGGATGAATCACTTCTAAAATTGATTGTGGTGATGGTTACCCAACTCTGTGAATATACTAAAAATCATTGAATTTTATTTTAGTTTTTTAAAAAATATTTTATTTATTTATGTGACAGAGAGAGAGAGAGAGAGAGAGAGAGCGAGCACACAAGCAGGGGGAGTGGCAGGCAGAGGGAGAGGGAGATGCAGGCTCCCCGCAGAGCAGGGAATCTGATGCAGGGCTTGATCCTAGGACCTTGGGATCATGACCTACACCAAAGGTAGACACTCAATGGACTGAGTCACCCAGGCATCCAGGTACATTCAAATCATTGAATTTTACACTTTGAGTGGGCAAATTGCCTGGGATGTGCATCATATTTCAATAAAGCTGTTTCATTAAAAAAAAATAAAGTCTTGGTAAGAAGACACTTAAGGGGAGACGTGGAGGGTGGATATGGGTTAACCAGATAAAGAAGTATGGGAACAGGATTTCAGGGTGAGGAACAGCACATGTGAATGCTCTGAGGTCAAAAGGAATGCAGTAAATTTGAGAGACTTCAAAGAGGTTGGTGTGGCTAGAGCCTGGAAAGCAAGTGACAGTATGAGGAAGTGAGGTTGGAGAAGGGAGGGGCTGGATCACACAGGTCTTGTGTTAAGGGATTGAAACTTTATACTAGTTAGCTGTGTCATCTTGGGCATCCCACTTAACCTCTTATTGGTGAGATAAAGGTCATCATAAGGATTAAGGAAGATAATCCATGCTCAGTAAAGATGAGCTCTTGTAATTGTTAACCCACAAAGTAATAGGGAGCCATTGAAAGAACATGATCTGTTTGGATGTGCATTCTTTTTAAAAGATTTTATTTATTTATTTGACAGAAAGACACAGTGAACTGCGAGAGAGGGAACACAGGCAGGGGGAGTGGGAGAGGGAGAAGCAGGGTTCCTGATGAGCAAGGAACCCAGTATGGAGCTTGATCCCAGGACCTTGGGATCATGCCTGAGCTGAAGGCAGCCACTTAACAGCTGAGCCACCCAGGCACCCCTGGGTGTGCATTCTGAAAATACTACTTTGGTCCCTGTGTGAGTACATACTTTAACAAAGAGCAGGAGAAATGGGGAGACCAGTTAGGAGGTATTTACAGCCAAACAAGTGGAGATGTTGGTGGCTTGGTTTATGATGATTTCAGAGGGTGGCAGAGCAGTGAATGGATTCCAGAGAGTTTTAATTGATAAAATCAACAAGACTTGGCCATTGAATGCAGGTGGGGCAGGCTGGAGGTCTGGAGAGGAGAGCTGGGAGCAAAAAAGCTTGAAACAAACCTTCAAGTGGGTTCTTCAGTCTGAGATTACTTGAGGTCTCTTTGTGAACAGGAGTGTTGGCGTTTATGATGGAGATGTCTAGACTTTGAAATGCCATCTGCAGTATGTTCTTGTACAGTCAGCGACTCCCACCCCCCCACTCATGTCCTGAACTTATTAATTCTTTGTTTTAAATCATTGCAAGAGGATGTTCATTTGCTTTTGTGAGAAATACAGAATGCTGCCGAGAATGCGTATTAAAGTAATCTGGATTGCTGTGGGGGAGTTCAGTCTATTCAGATTTGTGCCTGTGTTATTATTTTGGTCTAAATCTACTTCTGGCCTGGGGCAGAAGGACAGTTGATGCTCAATTTGCTTTGATTCAAAAGACCTCAGCAATAAGCATATTCGACATTGCAAACTGAACCCCTTTGTGCAGGGAAGGCAAAGTTAAGGGCACCTCTGTTGGTTTTCCCCCAAATCTTTTGGCCGAAATGTTGCTGGGGGCTTCCTGCTGGTTTTCCCAGGTTTAATCTAGCCGTGGAAAGCCCGACCTAACGCTCAGCCATGTTATTAAACCATAGCTCCAGTGTGGGCTGTGATTTGTTTTTCCTGTGAGTGACATAACCACATTTTCCATTAAAACCCGACGCAAATAGACTCTGGAGCACCAACACTGTCACTTCCCCTGATTGGGAAGAGGCTAGCAGGAGTGATTCTAGTTTGGTATGCACAACCAGACTAGTTTTTGAAAGTTCATTCCTCTTAAGTGAACTCTGTTGGGGTGTCCCACTTTGACTTTGGAACAGAGCTGTGGGTTTTCTGGAAGTAGCAAGTCAAATTTCAGATGGAATTTGGAAAGTTAAGTTGGGCCCATGGCTGTATCAAGGCTGGTCTCTGTATACATCAAAGGAAAATAGCAGTTATTTTCTTTCTGAATAACTGTTCCCTGGGTTCCTTGGCCTTCTGTGTCTTAGAGATGGAGAACCCATGAATCATATCAGTTGGCTGAGGGTCAGGAGGAGCTAAGTTGTGTAACCATGGGCTGAGTTTGGGGCTGCTTTGGTCATGCCTCACCCTATCCCTGCCATTGCCAGGCACCCACAAATGATCATCTTTGATGAAATGTCCCTCCCTCCTCTGACTGTCTTATTTAAGTCAGCCAGCATCTATTGCTTAGACCAGTGGGTGTCTAAGCTGCACCTTGGAATCCTCTGGGTACATTACAAAATACTGCTGCTTTCTTTCATTCTGTATGATGTTTTTATGGTTCATCCACATGGCCACTTGTATCAGTACCTCATTTCTTTTTATGGCCAAGTAATATTCCATTGTATGGATATGCCACATTTAGTTTATCCTTTCATTTGCTGATGAACATTTAGGTTGTTTCCACCCTTTGGCTATTCTATATATTGTGTGATTCCATTCATATAAAATATCAAGAATAGGCAAATCCTTTGCAACAGAAAGCAGGTTGCCAGGGTGCTGGTGGGTTGGGGACTGACTGTCTAATGGGTGTGAGGTTTCCTTTTGGTGTGGTGGAAATGTTTTGGAACTAGGATAGAGGTGGAGGTGAAGGTTGCATGACGTTGTAAATATACTAGATGATGCTGAATTGTATATATACTTTAAAATGGTGACTTTTTGTTATATAAATTTTACTTAAGTTAAAAAAATACTGATCCAAACATAGAGGTTCAGAAATGATTGTCTGTGGTGTGAGCTTGGATTTTGATTTTAAAACTTCCTGGGTGATTCTAGTGTGTAGTCAGGACTGAGAACTTCTGCTTAAGACGCTCCTCCTGGAATTGACCCTTTCATGTCTTACCTGTGCTCACTTTTAACCTCTAGCATGGCTCTTCCTTTCCATTTTCCTGCACATTGGGGGGGTGGTGTAATTTTTACAATGCAGTCTAAAGACAAGCTGCACCAAATGCCCTGGGAAGGGTCCTTGTTAACTGTGTACCTTCTCTATCTCCAACTCTGACCTATCAAATCAGAATCATAAAGATAGGGCCCAGGGCTGTTCATATCGAGCAAGCACCCTAGGTGACTGTGAGTGTGCATGATGATCTGAGAACTGTTTCTGCATACTCAGGTTTTCCGCTGTTTACTCTGTCTTTCAATTCACAAACAGACCCCTCTGTATATCAGCTGCTGGGCTGTTACCCTGCGGATGTAGCATGAACAAGACACAAGTGATCCTTCTCTTGTGGAGCTCTCAGTGCAGCAGAAGAGGACACAATGTTCCCTCACTCATCACAAATACATTTAGCACAGGTTAACTGGGCTCGTGCATTTGACGTGTGTATAGGAGACTCCCAGGCAGGAAGAGCAGAGTGATAACAGCCCTGCATAACTTTTGGGGAGGCTAAGAGCACAACTCTGAAATCAGGTTCAAATTCAAGTTCTATGCCTTCCTTAGTTATATAAATTTGTAAGCCTCAGTTTTCATTATTAGTTGTTTATTATTGTATAATAATATTACCACAAACTTAGTGGCTTAAAACAACACACACTTATTAGGGGACAGTTTCTGTGGGTCAAAGGTACAGGCACAGTTTAACTGGGTCCTCTGCTCAGGATCTCACAAGGCTGCAATTCAAGGTGTTGGACAGGTTGCATTCTCATCTAGAGGCTCACGTGATGATGGGTCTGGTTCTGAGCTCACATGGTTGTTGGCAGTGTTCAGTTCCTTGCATGCTGCCAGACTCAGGGCCTTAGTTTTTTTTTTTTTTTTTTTTAAAGATTTTATTTATTTATTTGAGAGAGAGAGAGAGAGAGAGAATGAGAGAGAGGAAGAGGTCAGATGGAGAAGCAGACTCCCCGCTGAGGAGGGAGCCCGATGTGGGACTCGATCCAGGGACTCCAGGATCATGACCTGAGCCGAAGGCAGCCGCTCAACAACTGAGCCACCCAGGCTCCCTAGGGCCTTAGTTTCTTAATGATTGTTGGCTGGAGTCTTCTCTCAACTCCTTGCCACATGGTACTCTGCAGAATGATAGCTTACAACATGGCACATGCTTCTCCGAAGTCAGCCCAATAGTCTTTTAGCAAGACAAGTTTATAATCTTATCTAATAATCATAAACATTCCATTCCTTTTGCCATATTCTCTTGGTTAGAAGCAAGTCACAGGACCTACCTACACTCATGGAAAGGATTACGCAAACGTTTGAATATCAGCAGGTGAGAGACTGTTATAGTTTTCCATATATAACATGGGAATAATTATGCTTCCTATTTCATAGGATTATAGTCAAGATTAAATGAGAGGCTGTGTGAAAAGCACTTGGTGGAGATAAAGGCTTACTAAATATTAACTTCATTGTTATTTATTATCGTCATCACTGTTACCATTGCTAATATTATTATGAGGTCTTTACTGGTCATTGGTGTCCTGGAAAGGCATGTCCCTCTATGGCCCAGAGTTCCTCCTGGGATGTTCCTATGCTGTTCTCACAGATAATTCCTTTATCTCACCTTGCAGATCTAAATCTGGGCCCTATATCCTTTAACCAGTTTGACTTGTCTGAAGCATGCACTAAATTAGCTGGATGTTTAAGTTGGGTGTAACATATTATAAAAAGCAATGTCTTTACCTGAGTTCAAGATATCTTAGAAGGACTACGTGCCTGGTGGACTCTGTAATTTTGGTCTTTTCTCCACTTAAAGTTCTCCATTAGAAGAATAGAACTCAGCTCCCATCCTGTTTTAAAAGTCTATAGGGCGCCTGGGTGGCTCAGTTGGTTAAACAACTGCCTTCGGCTCAGGTCATGATCCCAGAGTCCTGGGATCAAGTCCTGCATCGGGCTCACAGCTCCATGGGGAGTCTGCTTCTCCCTCCGACCTTCTCACCTCTCATGTTCTGTCTCTCTCTCTCAAATAAATTAATAAAATCTTTTTTAAAAAAATAAAAGTCTATATCTCCACTGCATTCCGGTTTCCCACTTAATAGATGTTTTTATAGCCAGTACCCAATGAGTCTGTGTGATGAAAAACAATGTTAATTATCTGGGCCAGATATTGTGCTTAGTTCCAGGGATGTAAAAATCAGTAAGATAGGGGCACCTGGGTGGCTTAGTGGGTTTGGCTTAGGTTGTGATCTCAGGGTCCTGGGATTGAGCCCTGCATCGGGCTCTCTGCTCGGTGGGGAGCCTGCTTCCCCCTCTCTCTGCCTACCTCTCTGCACTTGTGATCACTCTCTGTTAAATAAATAAATAAAATCTTTAAAAAAATCAGTAAGACACATCATCCCTGGTCCTCAAGGAGTTCACAGTTCAATAGAGCAATCTGGACTTTAGGCCAGTGTTTCTCACTTTGGGATAAATGTTACTGCTTGCATGCAAAGAGACTTTAGGTGGACCAGGAGCTGCTTATAGGTGCTACACACACTTGGCATTAAGTAATAGTTACGTTGCAATGTGAAAACTATTCCCTTTTTAATCTTCTCTCACCTTTATAACTATATCAAGAACAAACTCTGTTAGGTGCTAATATGTCTTAAATGCTTTGTTCTCCCTTTTATTTTATTTTTTTAAAAATAATTTATTTATTTGACAGAGAGAGAGAGATCACCAGTAGGCATGATCCCGATGTGGGGCTTGATCCCAGGACCCTGAGATCATGACCTGAGCTGAAGGTAGAGGCTTTAACCCACTGAGCCACCCAGGTGCCCCTGTTCTCCCTTTTAAACATAAAGAGCAGAGTGCAGCCCAGACTTTTCTGTAGCCAAGTTCCAGCTAGAAATAAATACTGTTATGTTGCCATTAAATATATATGTTTTGTAGGCATAACAGTAAATGGTTTCTTTAAAAAGAAATCCATTTAAGTAAAAAGAGTGATCAGCTGCCCTTTGAAAAGAGGGCTGCCATATTTTAACACTAGTTGATTGTTGCTGGATCTACCAATGGTTTAAGAAAATCTAGAAGTTTGGATTTTGTGTGAAATTTTCTAATTATGGCATGTTGGTTCAAATAAAAAAAATTCTGTGTGGTTCAAACAAAACACACTGTAGTTGGCTGGTTTGTACCCTTAGTAATGAGAGGTGTAATTCTGAAGCAATAGTAACATCAAATCTTGGGGAAGTGTTAGTAATAAATAAGTTGCAAAATGATGGAGTTTGGATTTTTAGAGTGTCCAAATGTAAAGACCTTTGTTACCACTTGTGAGAGTTTGGTCCTGCACAATTGGCTGGAAACATTCACGAAGACTATGGGATATGCCAGGGTTTGACTTATTGGGAGAGACTCAGAGTGAGAGTGTTGAAAAATTCAGTATTCTGCAGAGCGCAGATTGCACTGAGTTTGAGAGATCTGGAGTTGGGTATTCTATGTGATTTTTTTTTCTAAAGTTGCAGGAAAACACACGGATCCTAAGTGTTCATTTGATGAGTTTTGACAATTGCGAACATCCATATAACCATCATTGCAAACAAGATTCCATCCCAGGGTGGAAACATCCCAGGGTGTTTCCATCACCCTGGGAAGTCCTCTTGTGACCCTGTCCACCTAATCTTATCATGTCCTAGGGGCAATCACTGTTCTAATTTTCATCACCATAGATTAAGTTTGCAAGTTCTTGGGCTCCATAGAAATGCGCTCATATAATACTTTCTCCTTTTCCTCCCCCTTACTCTTTTCACACAGCAAAATGTTTTAGAGATCAATCCTTGTTGTGTGTATCAGTAATTCTTTCCTTTTATCTTTTATTGATGAGTAGTAATCCATGGTATGAATAGTCCATCATTTGTTTATTCATCTACCAGTAGATGGGCATTTGTTTCCAGTTTTTGGTTATTCTGAATACAACTTCTATGAACAATTATTTTCAAATCTTGGTGTGGACACATATTTGCATTCTCTTCAGTAAATACTCAGGAGTAGAACTGCTGGATCATAGGGTAGGTATGTATTTAACTTTATAAGAAACTGCCGAACAGTTTTTCAAATTGGTTATACCATTTTCATTCTCATAAGCAATGTAGGAGAGTCAGCTGTCCCACAACCTCACCATATCTGTTATTGTCATTATTTTTTATTAGAGCCATTTCAGACAAGATGAAGTGGTATTTCATTACGGTTTCAGTTTGGATTCCCTGATGACTAAATGATGTCAAACAGTTTTTCATGGGTTTATAGACCACTTGCTTGTCTTCTTTTGGAAAGTTTGTGTCCAAGTTGTCCATTTTTTAATTGGATTGTTTATTGTTTTATTATTGATTTGTAGGGGTTCTTTATATATTTAGATAATAGTCCTTTGTCAGATGCAAGTATTGCAAATTTTTCTTTTTCATTTTCTTGATGGTGTGTTTTGGTAAGCAGCCGTTTTAAAATTTAATGAAGTCCCAACTAACCATTTTTTTTTTTCCTTTTTGGTAGTACTTTTTGGGTTCTAAGAAACTTTGCTTATTCCAAGGTTTGAGGTTATTCCCTTGTGGGTTTTTTTTTTTTCATAGATGTTTAATGGTTTTGGCGTTGTCTTTAGGTCTCTGATCTATCTCAAATGAATTTTTGAGTCAGAGTGTCTTTTATTCTCTTAAAGATGTCTAGTTGTTCACCACCAGTTGTTAAGAAGGCTTTCCTTTCCTCATTGAATTTATTTGTCAAAAATCAATTGGCCATATTTGTGTTAGTCTATTTCTGAACTCTTTAATTTATTCCATTGATCTGTTGTCCATGCTTATGCCAATACCATACTATCTTGGTTACTATGGCTTCATATATTTTTTCCCAAATACTTTTATTTTTTCAGTGTTACAAGATTTATTGTTCATGCACCACACCCAGTGTTCCATGCAATACATGCCCTCCTCAATACCCACCACCAGGCTCGCCCAGCCCTCCCCTCCAAAACCCTCAGTTTGTTGCTCAGAGTCCACAGTCTCTCATGGTTCATCTCCCCTTCTGATTTCTTCCCCTTTCACCCTTTGTATTAAGCTTGAAATCAGGAAGTGTAAGTGTCCCAACTTCAATCTCCTTTTTCAAGATTGTTTTTGTTCTCCTAGGTTGCTTGCACTTCTATATACCTTTTAGAATGAGACTATTAATGTTCACAAGAAACTCTTT
Organism: Nasua narica; assembly: GCA_028533885.1. Classification (NCBI taxonomy): domain Eukaryota; kingdom Metazoa; phylum Chordata; class Mammalia; order Carnivora; family Procyonidae; genus Nasua; species Nasua narica. The sequence continues at coordinate 3,870,920 of CM052805.1, forward strand.
TGAAATTATACTTAGGTTAGGAATGCATTGACTCTGTAAGTCAATTTGGGAAGGTGGATGTTTTAACAATATTTGAATCTTCTTTTTTTTTTTTTAAAGACTTTTTTTTTTTTTAAAGATTTTATTTATTCATTTAACAGAGAGAGAACACAAGGAGGCAGAGAGGCAGGCAGAGGCAGAGAGAGAGGAGCAGGCTCCCCGCCGAGCAAGGAGCCTGATGTGGGACTCGATCCCAGGACGCCGGGATCATGACCTGAGCCGAAGGCAGCTGGTCAACCAACTGAGCCACCCAGGCGTCCCATATTTGAATCTTCTAATCCATGATAAACATGTTATATCTAAGCATTTATTCAGGTCTTTTTAAAAATAGTTTTCAGTGTAGATGTTTCTTTCTAGTTAACTGATGTCTTTTGATACTATTTTAAATGATAATATTTAAAAATTTTATTTTCCAGTTCTTTTCTAGTATATAAAAACTTAATTGACTTACTTACTAACGTTGTATCTAGAAATATGCTGAACTCATTACTTCTGGTGAGCTGTTTGTAGATTTCATACGTTTTTCTATGTACACAGTCAAGTCATTTGTAAATAAGGACTGCTTTACTTCTTTCCCTTATAATGTTTATGCCTTTTATTTATTTTTATTGCCTTATTGCACTATCTAGGATTTCCAGTATGATGTTGAATAGAAGTGTTGATAATGGAAATCCTTGCTTTATTCCTGATCTTAAGGGGAAAAATGTTCATTATTTTATTATTAAGTGTGATGTTATCTAGGGGTATCCGTGTGGGGCAGTTGGTTAAGTGACTGATTCTTGGTTTTGGCTCTGATCATGATCTCCGGGTCATGAGATCAAGCCTTGAGTCAGGCTCTGTACTCAGCAGGGAGTCTGCTTGTGTTTCTCTGTCTCGCGCTCCCTCTTCCCCTACCCCTCCACACTTTCTCTCTCTCTCAAATAAACAAATATATCTTTAGAAAAAAATATGATGTTATCTATAGGTTTTTAAGTAGGCACTTTTTTATCAGATTGAGGAAGTTTCCTTCTATTTTTGGTTTGATGAGGTTTTTTAAAAAATATAATGGTTGGGTATTGGGGTGCCTGGGTGACTCAGTTGGTTAAGCATCCAACTCTTGATCTCAGCTCAGGTCTTGATCTCAGGGTCATGAGTTTAAGCCTCTTATTGGGCTTCACACTGGGTGTGAAGCATATGAAAGAAAGAAAGAAAGAAAGAAAGAAAGAAAGAAAGAAAGAAAGAAAGAAAGGGTGTTAAAAAATTGTCAAATGCCTTCCCTGCATCTCTTGTGAAAATCATATGGTTTTCTCCTTTTTTCTTAATGATTAAATTAATTTTTTAAATATATTGAACCAATTTTATATTCCTGAGGTAAATTTCATTTAGTTATGTTGTATTATCCTTTTTATATATTGCTGGATTGGATTTGCAAATATTTTATTAAGAATTTTTGCATTGAAGTTTATGTGTGATATTGGTGGATGATTTTTTTGTTTGTTTGTATATGGTTGGGTCCATAAAATGAGTTGGAAGTGTTCTTTCTTCTATTAATTTCTGAAAGAAGTGTTTCAAAAGTGTGGACAATATTTATGTTATTTTTTTCTTAAATGTTTGCTAGAATTTACTAGTGAAGACACTAGGCTTTTCTTTGGAGGAAATATTAAATTATGGATTCAATTTGTTTAATAGATACAGAGCTATTATTATTTTCTATTTCTTCTTTTTCTTTTTTTTTCAGTTTTGGTATTTGTATCTTTCAAGAAATGTGTCCATTCCATTTAGTTTGTTGAAGTTGTTGACACAATGTTGTTAATTTTATCTCCTTATTATCCTTTGTATATTTACATGCTGTATACTGATATTACCTCTTTAATTCCTGATACTGGTAATTTGTGTTGTCTTTTTTCCCCTTGATCAGTCTTGCTAGATTTGTTTGTGGCAGATAGCTTCTAAAATGGCCCAATTGTCTCTGGCTCTTGGTGTTCACACTCTTTTTTAATTTCCTCCCTTGAGTGTCAGCTAAGCTTGTGAATTACTTTTAATGAATAGGACTATGAAAAAAGTGATGGGATATTACTTTGGCGATAAGATTAAAAAAGGACTATGGCTTCTATCTTGGACATCGTTTCTCACTCTCTTGCTTGTATTTCTTATAAATAGCATATAATTAATCTTGCTTCCTGGGTTGATCTATTAAGCTATACCTTTTACAAGAAATGTTTAGGCCATTTACATCTAATATAATTACTGATAGAGTTGGGTTTAAGTCTACTATTTTTGGTTTTATTTTCTATTTGTATCTTTCATCCTTCGTTTGTCTATTTCTCCTTTCCCATCTTCTTTTGGGTTAATAAATTTGTTTTTTCTGTATTCTCTGTGTAAGTTTTGAAATGTCCTTTTGGTTGATATAGAAAACTTAAAGTTAGAAAATGGCATTTATTGTTTTTGATTCAAGAAAAAACTGCCTTAGCTTAGACTCAGAGAGGCTGCTGGTCTAGACTAGAGAGGATGCTTCACTAGTTTCATTAATATGATCATCATGGTGTTGACGGATCTTTACAGCACAGGGCACATTGAGTATCATCCCTGCTCTCTCTGGGATTTGCTGTCAGGCTGTAGCACATGAGCCACATTGGCAGAGGATTATATGCAGACAAGCCACGCAAGGCTCAGTCTGTGGTAAATGCTAGTCTTTTGGAGTCTACATTTCAGTTCCATGGTCAAGCTGTGTCTCTCTCCAGGGGCTTCCAGACTTCTGCTTGCTGTCACCTCTCTGTCCATCACAGCTGCTTCTCTCAGTTTGATAAGTGGCAGGGAACATTCTGAAACCCTGGAGAAAAGCTGCCTGTGGGAGTCATAGACATAGTGTTTTAGATAAACTTCAGACATGCTTCTGACTTTGGGGGGTTTGATTCTTAACAGTACTTTGGTCCCCTCTCCTATCCCACACCATGGTGCATATTTTAGGAAAAAGGAGGCATGCCTTATAGGTGTTAAATTATCATTCACTCCATTCCTCCCCCTTTTTGCTTTGTTTATGACTTAGATTAATTTTGAATCTCTTGTACCTGGACTCCTATGAAAATTCCAATAAAGCAAAAATGATTAAAATTGGATTGCCCATAGAAACTGAGATGCTGTTTTTCCCCTGGAGCTAGGTTCAGAATCTAAATAAGGCAGGAGGCCCAAACCCTGCATATCAGCCTTTAAACAAGGCACAGTGGGAATACCTCAGTTTGGATCCATAAATACAAAACAGGAAATCTTAAATGGGACTTTTCGCTACAGTTTTTTTTTTAAATCCAATATGAGATTATAGCTTTGATCATACCTTAATTTTTCATTTCCATTTGAACTTTAATTTTACTTAAATTTTCTCCTGACAAATCTCCAAAGTAATATTTAAGTGACACAGCATAATGCTAGCAGATTATTCATATATCAGCCCTTAGGCTACCAAGGAAGGCTTCATCATCTCAGAGTGAGTTTTATTGGAATCTGTAGCTCACAAAATATTGCTTTCTGACAGTTCCTGTGCAGTAGAATTTAAAGGCTTAAGTTTCGGGAGAATTTACATGTTGGTAGCATCCTCTGCTACACCTTTTAGGAACATTAAATCAGCAAGGTCCCCAGAGGTACTCCCATGGAAAGGTGTTAGGTAATCCTCCTGCATTTATCTCCAGATAGGTGTTTGGAGCAGCCCTTCTTCCTCTCACTCTTTGAACTTGATTGTGACAGTATGAGGGGCAGGGAGCAACTGTGCCCATTAGTCCATGTACTTTCCACAGGGAGATTGGTCTGTCTTGGTGATGTGACATGAATGTGCAATCCTATCCAAGGGTCCTGCAAAGAGCTAATTGTGCTTTATTCATTCATTCATTCATTCATTCACTCACTCAATGAGCAAATATTTATTCAGCACCTACTGTTGCCAGCCACTCTTCTAGGTCTTGGGGACGTAGTGGTGAATAAACCAGACATTGTTGCTCCCTTCATGGAACTCATGGGCTTATAGGGAAGACAGAAATTAACTCACAAATACATCTATAAATCCATCATAACTGGTAATAAGAGCTACAAAGAAAATAACATCTTTGTGGGAAAGGAATTTCATCTGAGACCTGGAAGAGGGGTGGAAGTTAGCTAGATGAAGAGTTTTCCTCAAACAATATAGAGAAATATTTTCATTTGCATTTCCCCTATTCCCAGTGAGTTTGAACTTCTTCATGAGGTTGCTGGCAACTTGGATCTGGTTTTATGAAACTTGCTTCTTTGTAGTCTTTCTGCTTTTCAGTGAGTTGTCTTTGCTCATTGATCTGGAGGAGTTTTGCTTTTCACAGATAGGTTTTAATCTACCTAAAGTTTGTGTGGAGTTCTCTAAGTGGGTTTATAAGTGGGCTGGGCCTGAGTGTTGATTGCCCTGAGTGGAGACGTCTGAACTGGTGGCCTTAGAGGATGCTGGTTTGGTTAGATCAGTCTTGGATGAGTGGGTGCTACATGTTTTGGGGTCTGTATGGGGGCTGTTTTATCTGCTACACTGAATTACAAAAGCTGAGACTCATATTGAAGAGAAATCAAGGTTTTCTATTCTGATCCCTCCACTACATGGGCTTCTATTGTGATCAGCTAAATCCTGATAGGCATTCTTCACATGGAGTCTTTAATAAAACACCTGCTTTCCATCTTTCATGGGGAATGGAGAGGAGGTCACTTACTTCTATGGAGGGTAACTGTTGGGGGGACTGGTGGTAAACATTGGGGTGCTGGTTTCTCCATCTGTATCTCTAGATATTTCCCATGAGTTCTTTAAAGACCATGCTTTACTCCACTGATTAGAAAAACAAAGCAGCTTTCAGCATCCTAGAATTAGGATCTGTGAGATTTTATCGAAAGTTTCTTCTCCATATTTCTTGCCCTTGCAAGAAATTTCTTGTCAAATTCATTTTTTGTGAAAATAAAGGCTGTAGAAGAAGAAGTGGGAAATCCCATTCCATTGATCTTTCTGTATTTCTCAGTAAAGTCTATGTGCAGGGAAGGCAAATGCCTGTGATGCTATCCCATCCTTTGTTCACTATGGAGACATCACTAATGGATCCCAGTCCTTGTTCTGGTCAAATCTTTAGGATCTCTATTCATGCAGCTCTCTAAGAAATCCTTGTCAATGGCTTGGAGCTGGCATATCAACAGAAATATCTTTTCCTTCCCTCACTAAAATTCTCCCCTTTTCACTACTACCTACCTTAGTTAGGTATACTTGTGTCACTTTAGCCAAGAATTTTCCAGGAAACACTAATATGACAAAAGAGTTTTGAGGCCAACTAAATATAGGAAATGCTATGCACTCGAATCATTAAAGGATCTCTGTATTACTGTTGTGGAGAAATGTGCATAATCTGGGGCACCTGGGTAGCTCAATAGGTTAAGCATCTGCCCTGAGCTCAGGTCATGATCTCAGGGATCTGGGATTGAGCCTTGAATCAGGCTCTCTACTCAGTGAGGAGCCTGCTTCTCCCTCTCCCTTTGCTTGCCATTCCCCTTGCTTGTGCACTCTGTCTTTGTCAAATGAATAAAATCTTTTTAAAAAAGAAATATGCATAATTTAGTTAACTTTCTTTTGATAGCACCTACCAACATCCTAAAAAATATGAAATATGGTATCAGAAATGGTGCTCTATTTATTCATCAACTAAAGAATTATTTATTGGGCACCTACTCTGCAACAGGTACTATTCTAGGAGATAGATGTGCTAGAGAAAAATAAAGTAGATAAGGTGGAAAATAGGTTGGAGGGCTGAGGGGTTTTAATGCCAATAGGGTGGTCAGGGATGAAAGGATGATCTCCTAACATGGAGGAGATGAGGGAGTATGACACGTTGATGCTCAAGGAGAGACATTGTGAGTAGAGGCAGGTTCAAAGGCCCTGAGTTGGGAGCCTTTGGGTTGTGTTCAAGGAGAGCAACAGAACTGGTGTGGCTGCAGTAGAAAGAATAAGGAGCAGGTATTAGGTGAGGAGGACAGGAGGAAGGCTGCCAAGGGACTTGTAAGCCATTGAAATAACTTCAGCTTGGGGGGTTTGAACAGAGGAGCGGCATGATTTGACTTCCACTTTTGGGTTAAGAATAATGTAAAGTGCAGGGTTGACAGAGAAATCAATGAAGATTCTCTTATAGAAATCCAGGAGAGAGATGACAGTAGCTTAGACCAGTAGAGATGGTGTGCAGTGGTAAGATTCTGAAGTAGTAAAATGTATTCTGATGGTAGATTTTGGAGGTGGGATTTCCTGACAGATTTGTTGTGGAGTAGTGTTGGTAATAAAGGAGGAGTCAAGGTTGCCTCGAAGGTTTTGGGCCTGAGCAATTAAGGATGGAGTTCTTATTACCTGAGATACAGCAGATTTAGGGAGAAACAAGTTTTTTCTTTTTTGTGGGGGTGGGGAGGAGAGGAAAGGATGGAGAAGATAATTAAGAGTTCAATTAGGACACATTAAGTCTGAGAAACCTATTAAACACGGAAGTGGAGGTATTGAGTGGCAGAACACAGACTCCGGAGTCAAGCTGTGCTTGGTTTCAAATCACAGTTCTACCCTTCTTAGCTTTGTGATCTTGGGCAAATTACTTAGCCTCTCTGTGTCTTATTTTTCTCATATATAAAATGAGATAATGATATTCCCTACTTCATAGGGTTATTATGAGGTAAAATTGACTTAGTATATTTAGGGTGCCTAGAATAATGTTTGCTGTTATTGTTAACTGTATGTACATATCTGCTTCATGCTCTATCTCTTAGTGATGGGAAGCCATTTAAGGTTTTAGAAAGGGAGTTACACTTAAGTTGTAGGATGATGAGTAAAGATGATTTAGAACCTTTGTTGATTTGGATACTGGCTCCTATGAGCAACCCACACACATCTTTTTCTTTTCTCTTTTCTTTTTCTCTTCTTTTTTTTTTTTAAAGATTTTATTTATTTATTTGACAGAGAGAGAGATCACAAGTAGGCAGAGAGGCAGGCAGAGAGGGAGATGGGGAAGCAGGCTCCCCGCTGAGCAGAGAGCCCGACGTGGGGCTCGATCCCAGGACCCTGAGATCATGACCTGAGCCGAAGGCAGAGGCTTTAAACCACTGAGCCACCCAGGAGCCCCTTCTCTCTTTTCTTTTAAGATTTATTTATTTATTTATTTTAGAGCGAGAGAGAGCAAGAGAGAGTGCACGAACATGGGGACGCGCAGAGAAACCTTGGCAGATTCCTTGCTCAGTGTGGAGCCCAGCACGGGGCTGGATCCCAAGACCCTGAGCCAAAACCAAGAGTTGGACACGTAACTGTCTGCGCCATCCACTGGCCCCAGCATCCATCTTTTTCAAGTGGAGGAAATTTGTAGAATTCTGATAGAGATTTATCATAAAAGATTACATTAGATGCATAGCAGTGATTGGCAGAGGAAGGTAAGGGTTGTTTTCTAGAGAGCGTACCTTCTCTGTCCTGCCCCACATCTGGATTCCTTTGTTTTCTGTGTCTGCTGTAGCCCTTACCTGTCTGCTCTGCTCTCTGTAAGACTTCAAGGCAAAGTATCAGATCACTGCTGGGCTGGAACAGGCTTTAATCTCCTCTATGTTCTCTGCTATCATCAGGGTTTGCAAGAATAATTTGGTGTAGAGCAAGAGGAATCATTTCTAGAACAGGAGGGTTATTTTGCCTCTCCCAGGGCTGGCATCTCAGCAAAACTTTGGCAATCTCAGTTGGCTAGTTGGAGCAGAAATATGAAATTAGTATTTTCACTTCCACTTAAGCTTCTCAGTGAAAAAAACTGGCTGTTCCTGGGGCTTGGCAATGGAATTGGTTACTTATTAAATTTCAGTTGGTGGGTCCCCAAGCTACTCACTGTCATTACTCTGCTTGCATTTCATGCCTGGCAGGGTTGAGGGTGGCATTTGACAAGTCCCATTTCTGCGCTCAGATCAGGACACTTTCTGGGCACTCAGGTGTGCAGACCTTTTCTCTCTTCTCTTAAATCTGTCCCATATCCATCTGCCTGATATCTTCCAGACTCCCGATTTTCTCCCTGCCCTCCTTCTACCCGACATTTAAAAAATAACAAAGTAAAACATGCTTGTGGTAAAACAAATTAAAAGAGCAGAGAAGTATGTAGAAGAGAAAGGAATGCTCCTTGATCTCCTTATCTCACCCTTTTCTGAGGATAGCATCACCACCCCTGTTAATAGTATGGAGTGTTTTATTTCAGACGTCTTGATACACTTACCAACGCATATCTGATCTCAGACATAGAGAGTCAGGCATACAGGTGCACCTACACATGTGCCTAAGGGTTTTAAAATACATGTAATTTAAAATGATCATTCTTGTGGTTAAAAAAAAATCTTGTAGTACTGAAAAGCTTATAATGAAAAAAATATATATACTTTCTTACCTTTATTTGCTCCCCAGAAGCAGTAAATTTGAATTTCCTTAGCTTCAGGCCCCTAGTGATCTAACCACCATGGCTCAGAAAATGTGTATGTATCGATTCTTGATTGATCAATTTCAGTCATTATCAACTCAGATTTCTGACTATGATAGGTGAGGTTTAACCTCATTTCCATCTCATACCTTCCCTTCTCCATCTGTGATGGATTCTTATTTTTACTCTATTTAGTAAAGTTAACAAATAGAGCTTACATTATTTTGGCTATGTAAATATTATTCTTTTCTTTTCTTTTAAGATTTTATTTATTTATCTGATAGAGAGAATGAGAGCCCAGGCAGAGGCAGTGGCAGAGGGAGAGGGAGAAGCAGACTCCCTGCAAGCAGGGAGCCTGATATGGGGCTCCATCCCGGGACCCTAGGATCATGACCTGAGCCAAAGGCAGATGTTTAACTGACTGAGCCACCCAGATAACCCAATATTATTCTTTTCAAAGCCAATAGTACTAAGATGGCATTTTATTTCTTGTTTTTTTTTTTTTTTTTTTTTTTCTGGAGTTTACAGTACCCCACCCTCCAAACTATTTGCCTGCTTTGTGTCTTAAATTTTTTTCAAGATTTTTCTTATTTTAAATATATGGTCAAGGTCTTTTTCCCTTCCTTCCTTACCTTTCTTCCTTCCCTCCCGTCCCCTCCTTTCCCCTCTCCCTCTCTTCCTCCCTTCCCCCTATCCTTCCCTTCCTTCCTTCCTCCCTCTCTCCCTTTATCCCTCCCTCCCTTCCTTCCTTCCTTCCTCCTTTCCTTCCCTTTCTTTTCCTTCCTTCCCTCTTCCCTTCCCTTTTCTCCTTTCTTTCTTTCTTTCTTTCTTTCGTTCTTTTGTTCTTTCCTCTCTTTCTTCTCTTTCTTCTCTTTCTTCTCCTCTTTCTTTTCTTTCTCACCATTCTTAGATCCCTACTAGTCCAGTCTATACTGCACAGCTGTAATCCTGGGACTTCCCTGCTGGATGTTGGAGGTTTCTCTGTGCTTGGTATTTTCAGGGATTAAGGCTCTCTGGGCTTCTTGAAGGCAAATTGGCTTCCTCCTTGGCCATTCCCTCTCATTTCGCATGTTGTCTTGGCTAGTTTCCTCCACCCTGTTTTCTGGTATCACCTCCTCAAACATGCTCCGGGGATTTATTAAAATCTATCTTAAACAGGGGGTTCTTTTTCTTCTAATTCTTGCACGTCCCTGGCTTTTTAAATTCCTTCACTATTATTTTAGTGGCTTTTTAGGAGGAGATAAACGTATTTATTTGCCATTTAGAACCACAAGTCCCACTTAGGGTTAAAAAATGTCTCTCAATTTATTTATTTCTGTCTCTCTTTGTATTATTATTTTTCACTTAGATATATCTAGTGATTGATGACTGCATTCTCAGACAAAACTAGATAAATTTAGTGTGTGCACTTCACAGTGAGGAGCATCAGAGTTATTCATCCTGAAATTTACCTAGGAGTCCATAATGCTTTGTCATGCTTTTTAGGTGTCTGAACCATCTCAAATTTGATAATATCATCCAATGTTTGTTAATTATTATGTATAGGGATGTGATTTTATGAAATGATGGAACATAAGAAAGGCAATTCTCTTAGATTATCCTGCATGTGTATAGATATGCACAGACATATAAAACCACATTTCATCTGATTCCTAAAGACGTTGTGTACCTGCCTGCCTTTTTTAGTTGTATCATGGGCATCTTTTTTTGAGCCGTTTTCATATTGCAGCTGAAGCTGGAACTTTTTCTGGCCCCGTGATTTCGAGTGAGCTGCTGGTTCCTCTCTGCTTACTTTGAGCAGAAAACCATGAATGTGCTGTTCCTATTTTTCTCTTAAGGTTCAGCTCTAATATCACCTCCTTCACAGACTCTTTCTCAGTCTGCCCAGGGATGGGCAGCAGAGTGTAGAGATGAAAAGTGTGCACTTTGAGATTAGGCAGATGTCTATTAGAATTCCAGCTTCACTGTTTTCCAAATATAGGGACATGGGCATGTTATTCAGCAACTTTGAGTCTGTTTCCTCACCAGGGTGGGGGGAAACTGTACCTGTCAGGGTCACTTTGGCTGGGCTAGAGATGTGTGGTCAGAGACTACACTACATCCTGCTGTAAGCTTAGAATAAATCCTCGACTTATAAGACCCATGAACAAGGGGGTTGGTGCCCACCTGGGGTGATACTGTCTATGAATAGTAGGGTCTTGCCAGACTTGAGAAATTAATTTTTGGTTGTGACACCATCTATCATTTCTTTTTAAATATCTGTAGTTTGCATTTTTATTTTTTCCCACACAGGCATACTTTTTTTTTTTTAAATATCAAAGAGGCTCTACAGAGTAGCATGTGGGGGCACTTGTCAGTAAATGACCCGGGGTCCACTGATCATCTCTATGGGAAAAAAATTCATTTTGACTCTTACCTCACATAAACCATAAGCCAAAAAATCAATTCCAGGTGGATTTTAGATCTTAATGTGAAAGGTTAAAAAATAATATTTTTGATAGATAACATAGAATATTTTCATGACCTTGGGGTGGGGACAGATTTCTTAGAACAAAGCACACTAACCATAAGAAAAATTGATAATTGGGCCTTAAGGAAATCAAGAACTTATTTTCATCAAAGGACACCTGTAAGTAAAAAAGCAGGCACAAAGAGAGCATAACCGTTGTCATATATTTATCTGACAAAAGATTCATATTTGAGATATGTAACCAACTCCCATAAATCATTTAGAAAAAGACTGATTATCTACAGCAAAAAAATAGGCACAAATTTGACTAGGCATTTCATTAAAATGATAACCAAGTCATAGTAACTATGTATGAAAAGGTGCCCCACATGATTGCTCATTAGGAAAATGCAGATTAAAACCACTACACATACGTACAGTGATTGAAATGAAAAGCACCGACTGATAAGACCAAGTGGTGGTGAGGGTGTAGAGCAGCTGGAACTCCCATACATGGCTCTGTTGCTGTTAAAACCACGTTCATAAACTCTTAGGTGGTTTGCATTATTTTTCAGAAGAAACTCACATAGGCAAGCTACATCTTTAACAGGGCATAATTACAGAGATGTTGGCCCCTCCTTGTGAAGTGATCCAGATACAGAAGTAGCAAGTCCCAGTTGTTCACAGGAAAGTAGCTCTGATATTGTTCCTCCTCTAGACTCCCGTAGTCTTGTGCTCCTGACCCCAGCACCGTAATAACTTATGGATACATCCTTCCTCCCTAGTAAACTGTGAGCCTGCAAAGGCAGGAACCATATTCGGTTACTTTCTGGATTTCCCAGTGCTCAGGGTGGTGCCTGACACCTAGGAGATATTGAGTAAGTGTTGGGGGGCTACATAAATGAAACCCCACATGAATTACACAAATGGCCAGTTGGTTATTTTATTACATAAAAATAACCAGGTAGACATAACCAACATAGGAAGCATGTTTGGGAGATTCTGATTAAATTTGGGCCATATGTATGATTGGAAGTTACTTGAGTGGGAGGAGAAGGTCTTTGAGGCACATCTTAGAACATACAGGCAGTCGTGTTCCAGAGCTGTTGAAAGTAGGAATGGATTTTCTCCAGGTTGGGAAGACCTGACTTAAATTATAGATGACATGGGGTACATTAGATCCCCCTAGGAGGCTCTGGGGGTCAAAGAGGGACATATTATCCTTTATAGGGCCTGACACTTAGCTCCACGAGGAAGGGCCCATGTGACCAGCAGATACGTGTCAAACTTCATTAGATCCCTTGGACAGAGAAATCAAAGAGTATTTCCAGTGCAAGCCTGGAATAGAGAAGCGTAAAGGCAAGACATTGCAAACTGTAGGATTGGATCCAGTCTTGCTGTTTCTCAGACTAGATCTGTGGGTGACTCCATTTAGCATGCTCTGGCACGAGGAGTAGCAGGCATTTTTTTGTTGACTGCTCTTTAGTGACTTTCCCTCCAAGTGTGTCAGGTAGCATGGCTGGCCCAGCAAGGATACATGCTTCCATTTTGTGCCAGGCATCTGGCTGGTTGCTTTCCATAAGTGATTTAATTTTGTTTTCACAGCCACCCTGAAGGATAGATAGCATGTCTCCACTTTAGAGATGAGAGAATGAAGGCTGGTGGTGATGCTAGCTGTTCAAAGTCATGCACAGCCAAGTGGTGTGATTTGAATGCATATCTGATGCTCTATTCACTGTAGTGCATGGGGCCTCCTCGCTCTCTGTGCAGCCTTCTGGGGTGGCCCCAGATCATTCAGTTAAGGAGGAGAGCAAGGATGAGGTGATAAGGCTCCCCTGGACATAGCTGTCCCCATAGCACTGTAACTCTTTGCATTAGTGTCATTCTTGTTTTAGGGGAGATTTGGCTGGAAATGAGTCTCAGCTGGGCTCACCTTGTTCCTCAAGCCCTTTGCTACAGAGCCAATAGGGTCATATGAATATGGACTTTTTCACTGGGCCCCATGGAGTCGAAGATGATCCATGGGTTGTTAGGTTTTAGAGACTGGGGGGTAGGAGGTTATGATCCAGGCTCCCCCAGAATGTGTGGAAAAATTTGGGTATCCTTTCTTTGGGTGAGGTTATAGCTCCCATCAGATTATCAAGAAGGGTCCATGACCTAAGGACACAACACTATCACTAATTACACAAAGCTATCTCTCATTCATGGAGCACTTTCCAAGTGTTATCTCATTATATCTTCCTGGCAATTTGGTGAGGCGGGTGCCTTATTCTCCTCACTCTCACCATGGCCTGGTGAGAAAGGTAGAGTCACTTGGCTGCGGTCACTTACTTGGTACTTGAGGGAGTTGGGGTCTAATATACTCTGACTTGAGAGCATGTGTTTTGCTGGCCCAAGAGAAAATCTGCCTGTAGGTGGATATGTAGCTGTTGTTTGTTAGAGGTATTTGGGGTGGCACAACTCAGGGTGCTCCAGGGGGAGTGTAGGAAGGCAGAGCAGCAGAGCCCTCACCCATAGTGTGTGCTGGCTTTGCCTCTGGAGCACTTGAGCCATCCCTCTCCTGTTGCCTAGAGCATCTGGAGAAAGGAAGCACTGAGGCTGTCTTCTTTACTAGGCACAGCAGGCCCAGGGCCTAGGACCACTGAAAATGCTCTAATTTCTTTTAAAATCAGAAGAAGAAAAAAAAGGAACTTTTAGGTTGAAGAAAAAATTTCAATATATAATAGTGATATATTTGTCTTTATATCAATAGGTCAGAAATCTATGTGTCTAATATAGATAATCTAATTAATAGACATATAAAACATGTATATATATTGTTTGTTATTTTGTTTTGTTTTGATTTGATTTGATAGAGAAAAGCAGCCCATGAAGACCAAAGTGGCTCAGGCCCACAAAAGTCATCATGCTGTGGCCTTGGAAAGGGCACTGTGGGCCTCCGTGAGATGCCCTCTCTCATGCCAGCCATTCTGAGGAACCGGATGGTTGCATCAGCGCTGGTTTATCTGCTTGGAAATTTATTTGAGTTCTTAGACCTCGTGAATCATGATGGAATTATTGGGAAAACGTGTGAAAAGATATGTACAGATAGAACTGTTTGCAGAGCTTGGGGGCAGATGGGGCAAATGGCCCTGATGTAAGGTGGGAGGCACTGTGTAGGCCTCACTCTCAGTGGGGCCTGTCTGCTGCAGAAAGAGGGAGAAGGCCACCCATCTGTCCAGGTGAAATGTCTTAAATCAAAATTAGCATTTCCGTGTTTAATTCCACCATTATTGCCCCAGAGGCTTCATAATCACTGGTGATTAAATGGAGACAGAGGGATGTGCTTAGAATTTCTCTCTGCCAGGATCTAAATAAACAGTATTAAAGGGCACTGCCATGATTTTTCTCAGTTCCCATGAGTTGAAATGACTGGAGTTTTTCGGAGCAGCTCGTGGGGTGTGGTGTCTGTGTAGCTGGGCCTTGAGCTGCCCCTGCAGGTGTTTTGTGCTGGGAAGATTCCCCTCCACATCAGGAGCTGGCTGTGGCAGGAGACAAGAGTCCCAATTATGTCTGACATTTGTTTAGCAGCGACTCTGCTTGTTAAGTGCAGTGAGTGCTTTTGCAGGCAATTAATTTAAGGCTTTTAAAATTTGCTTTGCTGGTGAACATATTCTTCAAGAGCACCAGGAAGGTAATTGCATGAGTTGTGGTCCTACATTGTTCCTTTTGGTAGTCAGGCAGAGGAGCGGGAACTCCTTCCTTTCTCCTGAGACCACATAAGATGATCACACTAGGATGTCCAACACTGTGCTTTCACATCATCTAGAACCTTCAGAAACCCCCCGAAGCCAGAGTATAAAGAAGGCCATCATACATAATCATGTGCCTGAATTTGGAGTCGCTTGTTGGTAGACAAGGTGGAATTTTGTGACAGTTGCTGCCTGGCCCCTGTAGTCTCCAGTTCTACCCTCCTTTAGCCATCAGATATCTCATCTGCCCTACTCTGCCCCTTGTTTTTTCTTTTCCAGCCATACTGGCTGACTGAAGCATACTTGCTGCACCACAGGGCCTTTGCACATGCCACTCTTGGCCGGGAATGCTCTCTCTACCCAGTTAACTCCTCCTCATTCTTTAAATCTCAAACTAAGTGTAATTTCCTTAAGGATGCTTTTTCTCCTTGTCTTTGTCAGACATACTGCTTTTTCCTTTTTTTAAACTTAAAAAAATTGTGATAAGATATATATAGCATAAAATTTGCCATTTATTTTTTATTTTTTTCCAATTAATTTTATTTTTTCAGTGTTACAAGATTCATTGTTCATGTACCACATCCAGTGCTCCATGCAATACATGCCCTCCTCAACACCCACCACCAGGCTCACCCAACCCCCCACCCCCCTCCCCTCCAAAACCCTCTGTTGCTCAGAGTCCCTAGTCTCTCATGGTTCATCTCCCCCTCCAATTTCCCCCAATTCACCCTTCCTTTCCTTCTCACAATTTCCTCCATATTTTTCCTTATGCTCCACATGTAAATGCAACCATATGATAATTGACTCTCTCTGCTTGACTTATTTCACTCAGCATAATCTCTTCCAGTCCCATCCATGTTGATACAAAAATTGGATATTCATCCTTTCTGATGGAGGCAAAATATTCCATTGTATATATGGACCATATCTTCTTTATCCATTCATCTGTTGAAGGGCATCTTGGCTCTTTCCACAGTTTGGCAATTGTGGCGGTTACTGCTATGAACATTGGGGTACATGTGGTCCTTCTTTGTACTCCATCTGCATCTTTGGGGTAAATACCTAGTAGTGCAATTGCAGGGCTATATGGTAATTCTGTTTTTAATTTCTTGAGGAATCTCCGCACTGTTTCCAAAGTGGCTGTGCCAACTTGCAGTCCCACCAACAGTGTAAAAGGGTTCTCTTTTCTCCACATCCTCTCCAACATTTGTTGTTTAATGTCTTGTTGATTTTGGCCATTCTAACTGGTGTAAGGTGGTATCTCAGTGTGGTTTTGATTTGAGTCTCCCTGATGGCTAATGATGATGAACATTTTTTCCTGTGTCTGTTTTTCATGGGTCATTTTTCATATGTCAGCCAAAATTTGCCATTTAAATCATTATTGAGTGTAAAGTAACCTCAAGTATCTTCATACTGTTGTACATCCATCACCACTGTATGTTTCTAAAATTTTTTCATCATCCTCAATAGACTGTCCACAGCTGTTAGGCAATAACTTTCCTTTCCTCCCTCTTCCTCGTGCTCAGTAACTCTTATTCTACTTTCTTTCTCTAATTATTGCTTTATAAGAGTCAGGAGAGGGCTGGTCTATGAAGGTAGCCCTAGGCTTTCAAAACTTATAAAATAGAGCAGAGTCATGTTCTGGGAAATTCACACATATATCTGTAGGTTTGGATTCCAGCTAAGACATTTTAACCAGGCTATTTTTACCTACGAATACTAAACCTGGCCAGCACTACTGAATTTGGCTTCTCACATTTTCCCATTCAGGGAAAGCTGGCCCTGACCCAACCGTTCACTCTGGATTTTTTGGAATTATTTAGTTAGAAATAATAGAAAGCTATTTGTCTTGGCCTAGGACAAAAAAGAGACTTTATCACAGGGAGACTGAAGCTCCCCATTATGGTAGACAGAATTCTCCCAGTTATTCAAATGTGAATCTAGCTACTGTAGTAAAGGGATTTTTTAGATATAATTAAGGTCCCAAATCAGTTGGCGTTAGGATGGGGAAATTATCCAGGTGGGCCTGATCTCATGAACCTTTTAAAAGTAGGAAGTTTTCTCTGGTTGCAGAAGGGCAAGTCAGAGGTTTGAAGCTTGCGAAGGACTGGGCCCACTGTTGCTGGCTTGAGATGGCGGTGGTCTAATAGCAAGGAATGCAAGTGACCTGTAGTTGCTGAGAGTGATTCATGACAGTCCAAAAGGAATTGAATTTTGTGAACAAGAATGAGTTTAGAAGTGGATTTTTTATCATACCTCTAGTTAAGAATTCAGTCTAGCCAACACCTTGATTTCAATTTTGAGCAGAGGGCCCCCATCATATCATGCTAGCCTTCTGACCTACAGGACTGACAGCATATAAATGGATGTTGTTTTGAGCCACTGCATTTGTGGTAACTTGTTACGCAGCAATAAAAATACACACTCCTGGAATCCAGGGCAGGAATGTAGGTAGGCCTCTGGAAGGGACCAGACTGGTGATTAGAAAATGCTCAGGGACCTGGCATCTTCTTCTGTCTCTCATTTCTGCCTCTCTCTGCATATCTGCTTATCTTCCTTCTCTGTAGACTGGCTACTCAGTTCCTTGTCTATGGGAAGGAATGTGGGCCCATAGCTCCCATGTTTGGAGGTCACAGTCTTCATTGCCCTGCTGAAATGTTTTAGGCATCTTTTTGTTCCAGTTCTAGATTCCCAAGGAGAGATAGATTGGTCTAGTTTGGGTTAAATATCCACCACAGATATAATAAGTGGTGAGAGCAGAGGGTCATGAAGTACAAATATGATTTAATAGAGAGCGACCCACCTCTGTAGAATGGGGGTATTTTTCCCAGAGAAAGAGAGTTATTGTGAGCCAGGCTTTCAGTCCTAAATAATCCACTGCTCTCAGAGATTGCTCTTGATTTGTCTCTGGTTTACAGATCTGTCCATATAGGCTCTAACCATCTGTTTTCCCAGTGGCATTTTAATTTCCTTCTTTTTAAACCAAGGCACGCTGGGGCTGTTTTTATTCCTAGATTATGATATTCCATCTGGGCGTCCTATGAACTCTCTTGGAGACACTCTTATTGGGCACAAGTTTTGGGTCAAGTTCTTTGCTGGGGGTAGAGAGACCACTGGGGCAACAGGGACTGTGTCCTTGGTGAGTTTCTAGCCTAGCTGGGGAGATGGACAATTTCAATGTTTTATATTAGGTGCAAAGACAGAGGTGTTGTATCAGATGGGGAAAGCCACACTAACTGCTATAATGATGACTCTAAAATCTCTGTAAGTTTCACAGTAGAGGTTTGTTGCCCATATGACAGTTCATGGTGGGTATGGGTTGAATGGCTTTCCATGTAGTCTTTCAGGGATCCAGGCTTCTTCTGTTCTGTGCCTACATCATTCCCTGGGCCTTGGTGTTCTATGCTGCGTTCTCTGTATCTGTCCCACAGAGGAAGAGAACCTGGAAGATAGTGTGGGAGCTTTTCATGGGCTATCATCGTTCAACAGGGGCTGTGCATTACTTCTTCCCACTTTCCATTGGTCTAGATGCAGTCACAGGACCCCACTGCAGGGGAGGCTGGGAAATGTAGTTTAGCTATGCACCCAGGAGGAAAAGGAAATAGAGTTTGATGAACACTTAAAAGTGTTCTCTCTCTGACACAGATGTGTGCAGGGCTTCTGAGAGCACGAAAGAAACTCATTTGGCCCATTCTGGGAGTTCAGAGAAGGGTTTTGGAGGAGATGGCACCTGCACTTCATTTTGAAGGATAAGTAAGACTTAATGAGCTAAGGTTGGGTGGGACGTCATTCTAGGGAAAGGCACAGAGTTGGGAACTACATTGGTGTGTATGTAGAACTTCTGGTATTTAGGCAGAGAGCAGAAGTAAGTGTACTGAACAGGTTTAGTGATTTTCTGGAGTTGATAAAAAGCTCAGAGTAGAAAACAGTAGATCCAAAAAATAAGACCCTCCAAAGACTATTTTCTTTTCCTTGAAAATCTTTTAGAGGGCTCACGAGTCTCCATAAAACTTGTCACATCTCAGACACTAGACTTGCTGTCCTTTTTGCTGCAGAGTCTGTGAAATGTGTCTAGAGAGAGAGAGAAAGGTGCCCCTAAGACAACTTAGTTCTGAATCTATCTACAGAGGATGTAGAAATGGTGTTTCTGGGGAGACATAGTCATGGGGTCTCCTTGTGTGTGACCGTTAGAAAGTAGCCTGGAGTCTGCAGGGGGGTCTTTTGGCCTCTCTCTGTGTATTAGGATCATAGCCTGATGTTATGAGTTTTGGATAGAGGAGAAGATGTGGAGAAAGGAGAACCCTCTTCCACTGTTGGTGGGAATGCAAGTTAGTGCAGCCACTTTGGAAAACAGTATGGAGATTCCTCAGGAAATTAAAAATAGAGCTACCCTATGACCCTACAATTGCACTACTCAGTGTTTACCCCAAAGAAGCAGATGCAGTACAAAGAAGGGCCACATGTACCCCAATGTTCATAGCCGCAATGGCCACAATAGCCAAACTGTGGAAAGAACCAAAATGCCCTTCAACAGATGAGTGGATAAGGAAGATGTGGTACAT
This sequence comes from Nasua narica, assembly GCA_028533885.1. Lineage (NCBI taxonomy): Eukaryota > Metazoa > Chordata > Mammalia > Carnivora > Procyonidae > Nasua > Nasua narica. The sequence continues at coordinate 3,890,133 of CM052805.1, forward strand.
ATATACAATGGAATATTATGCCTCCATCAGGAAGGGAGAATATCCAACTTTTGTATCAACATGGACAGGACTAGAAGAGATTATGCGGAGTGAAATAAGTCAAGCGGAGAGAGTCAATTATCTTATGGTCTCACTTACGTGTGGAGTATAAAGAAAATCATGGAGGGCATTGTGAGAAGGAAGGGAAGGGTGAATGGGGGGAAATCAGAGAGGGTGATGAACCAGGAGAGACTGTGGACTCTGAGCAACAAACTGAGGGTTTTGGAGGGGGGTGGGTGGCCGAGCCTGGTGATGGGTATTGAGAAGGACACATATTGCATGGAGCACTGGGTGTGGAGCATGAACAATCAATCTTGTAACACTGAAAAATTAAAATAAACATATTTGGGGAGAAAAAAAACAAAGCCAGAAGCAGTAGAAAATACCTTAGAAAGGTGGGTGGGTGATAGGTCTTTCAGACTGCCCATCAGATACAATTCTAACTCAACCACGTGTGCATCAGGGCTGGGGACAGCAGAAATGTACTAGCTTCCACGTGAGTACACACATGTAGGTTTTGGGAGTAGGATGAGCCCTAAGTCTGGGCTGGGCTGGGCTCCCTGGGAGAGGGGGAGAAGCTCACCGTCAGCATCTAGGCTGAATATTTCTTGCTGAGCCATTACTCCTCTCTTGGGATGCGTCCTTTATGTCCCCAGCAGTGCTGGTCTCCAGGGCAGCTTGAACTGATCCGTCCCTCCCAAGCAAAGAGGCTCCTAGTGCATTGGATATGCTCTTGTTCAAGCGCTTTTGTTCTCTTCGAGCTTAGGTGCAATGGACATTTGAGCCTCCAGATCTTCCCCATCTTCAAGGATCAGCTCAGATCCTGGATGCCCAACACACATGTATGCTGTGTGCTGTGACCTTGGATGAATAATTTTCTTTCTCCAAACCTCAGTCTGTGAATTGAAAAATGTGGGTAATAGTGCCTGGCTCATTTTATTTATTTTGAGGGTTAGCTGTGATAATTCATGCAGAACACTTGGAGTAGGAATCATACACCCGTGCAGTGATTTTTGTTAGCTGTTATTATTCCAGCTTGCATAGGTGGCTCTTTCCTCTGAATATTTGTGAGTGTGAGGTCTTTGGGACCTGGAGTTTTGTTGAAGATTGTAGGTTCTGAAATCAGACAGACACAAATCGCCATTTCCTAGTTGTGTCTCCTTGGGCGATTCATTCTACTTTTCTGTGCTTCAGTTTCCTGAACCATAAAATGCTTTAGGATTATCTGTCTTATAATGATCAAATGGTTTAATGTTCTCAAAATACTTAGAGCAGTCTTGGCATACAACAAAGTGGTATATATATGTGGCATATGTGTGTTATAAGAAATGCATTTTCTTTTTTTAAAAGATTTTATTTATTTATTTGACAGAGAAAGATCACAAGTAGGCAGAGAGGCAGGCAGAGAGAGAGGGGGAAGCAGGCTCCCTGCTGAGCAGAGAGCCCCATATGGGACTCAATCCTAGGACCCTGAGATTATGACCTGAGCCGAAGGCAGAGGCTTAACCCACTGAGCCACCCAGGCGCCCCAAGAAATGCATTTTCTTTGTGACTCAGTCTATATATATGTGATATATATATATGTGTATATATATATACATATATATATACAGTGTATCACTTCACACCATACTTACCTTTACTGTATGCAATTCACATTTTTCCCTTTATTCTCTTCCCCTTCCTTTCTTTCCATTTGATTAAAAAGAGTTGCTGGTCATGACCCACTGAATTGATTTCATGACCCATGAGTGGGTCATGGCCTGCAGGTTGAAAAACACTGCTGGAACAGCCCTTTCTTCCCTGCTTTGCTCATGTTAATTGTCTGGGTCTCCTGGCATCTGAAACATCTGGCCCCGCATCAGCAGCCTTGCCTCATTCTCTCTGCCCCGCTGGGCTCGGCAGACGCATTGTTCTGTGCACCTTCACGAGCATCAGATTAATTAGACATTTCAGAGGAGATGGACTTTTAAAGCAATAGCTTCATTAGCATGGCTGTGCTGGAAGCTCTGAAAAGTAAAACTCAGTTATTTGTATGTTAATAAGCCAACCTGGGCTTCAGGATCCAACTGATGAGCTTCAGCATTTCTCCATAAAACCTGATGCTGCACAGCTACTCATGCTCAGTCTTGCTGATGGATTTGTGAAAATCTGCCCATCACCAGGGTCCCTATGACACAGACAAGGGATAAATGGGTGTGTGTGGGGGGTCAGGCATGATGGGATCTGAGCTTACGCTGGGTTTAGTCTGAACCCCTTCACTATGTACATATGTTTTGTGATGCTGGTAGACAATGCATTATTTTTCTTGACCCTGTCATGTTGCATTTGTACAGCACTCAAAAGCTTTCAAAATGCTCTCACGTACACTCTCTTAGGCAAGACTTACCAGCAAGCCCAGGCACATCTGCATATATATGCCCCTTTATTGTTGAATCTCCTTGCTAAGTGCAAAGTCTTTCTGCTCAGCACCTGACTCCTCACCCTGGGGTCCTGGACCAATGGCAGCAGCATCACCTGGGAGCTCCTTAGAAATGCAGACTCATAACCCTGCTCAAGACCTCCTTATCAGAACCTGCATCTTAATAGGACCACCAGCTGATTTGCATGGCCACTGAGCTTTGGGAATCACTGGTCTTCTAGGACATCTTCTTTTTTTCTCTCTGTATTCTCCCCTTCTTCTCTCCCACCTTTTCCTAATCAGTTGTAAAAGGCACAGTTGCAACCCTGGCTCTAAGTGGGAACGGGAGACTCACTTGATTCTTTGTATCTGCACTGACTTTATTTGACAATCTCCTACTCCTGCACAGTAGTGTGAAAACTAAATTTAGTCCAAATCAGTAAATTTTCTGCCACATTCATTTTAAATTTAATTTTAGAATTAACATGCAGTAAAATTGACTTTTTTGGGGATGTGCAGTTCTACGAATGGTTCTGTGAACACATGTGTAGATTCGTATACCCACCATCATAATCAGGATACAGAACAGCTCGATTACCTCTCAAAGCTCCCTAGTGCCACCCCTTTGTAGTCTCACCCTCTCTCCACCCCTCATCCTTGGCAACCACCTGTTTTCTGTCCCTGTAGTTTTGTCTTTTCCAGAATGCTCTATAAATGAAGTACAATATGTAAACTTTCCAGACTAGCTTCTTTCCCTTAGCATAATGACTTTGAGAATGATGAGTTGTTGTGTATCAATACTTCCTTTTTATTGCCGGCTCTATTTCATTGTATGGATGTACCACAGCTTAGCCATTCACCTGCTCAGGTCATTTGGGTTTATGTCTAGTTTTTGGCAATTATGCACAGAGCTGCTTTAAACATTCACGTTCAGGTTCCTATATAAACAAATTTTCATTTCTCTAGGGTGAATATCTATGAGTGGAATTGCTGTTCATATTATAAGTGTCTATTTAACTTCATAAGAAATGGCAAACTGTTTTCCAGAATGGCTGCATCATTTCATATTCCCATCAGCAATGCATGAGACTTGGAGTTGCTCTGCGTCATTGTCAGTGCTTAGTATAGTCAGTATTTTGTATTTTGGCCATTCTAATTGGTGTGTACTAGCATCTCTGAACTCTTTTAACCTTTTCTGTTCCTCATGAGTCACCCTGCTCCTGTAGCTGGGTCCCAGGGGTCCTGTAGCTGGGTCCCAGGGGTCCTGTAGCTGGGTCCCAGGGGTCCTGGGGTAATGTAAATTCAGAGAATGTGATTAGCAGAGTATCAAATTGGTATATACATGGGAGTCAGGTCATTCTCCCGCCAGACTCAGAGAGGTCTTATTACAGAAAGGTCTTAGCACCAAAAATAACAAAATAATTTTCCAAGTCCCTTCCAATCACTTTGAGCCCCATCCACACACTTGAGGATAGGGAGAAGTTATAGGAACTTTAGGAGGACAGTGTTTCTTTTGCATTTATCTGTCCTGTAAGGACTTTCTCTGTCTCTGGCATTCCGAATCGGCTGTAAACAGGCAGACCCCCTATTGTCCATGCCTTCCGTCCCTACTCTAGACTTTAGATCACAGAAAATGGAAAGCAGACAGCTTTCACTTTTCCTAGCTAGATTTCAGAGGGCTGGGACTCCTCTGAGGTCTATAGGCATGTTTGTCTAGCAGAGATAATCCACCTCTGTGAAAAGGAGAAACGTTTTGAAGCAGTCTGTCAATTCAAGGTTGGGCAGCTTGATGATGATGAGATCTGGCAGGGAATGGGGGAGGGGAAATAGAATAAAGTTTTCTGCCTGTTAGGCACTATCTGCTAATTCCATTTTAATATTGTGCCTCCAAATGATTAATATTATATCTCAGCAGAAAGAACAGCACAGACTCCAAGATTTTAATTAATTAATTAATTCAGTAGTATTGAACAAATACTGTGTACCAGGTGCTGTGCTAGGAACTGGGTTGCAGCATGAACAAACAAAATTCCCTGGAGAGCAAACGTTCTGGTTCAGGTAGATGTTGATTGTTGGGGTATGTTAGCGATTACACGCTTTAGGAAAAGTAGAATAGGGCAAGGAGTCAGAATTGCTGAGGGTGGGGTCCTGATCCAGGAGAAGAATGTTTACTGTTACTTGCCAAAGAACTGCTCTGGGAGCGTGCAGAATCTGTATGGGTGGGTGGGTTGGGGCAGGGAGTACCTGGGGAATCTGCCTGTCCCACAGCTTCCCAGGTGATTCCAAAGCAGTCTAAAGTTTGAGGGCCACTCTCTTAAGAATCCAAGTTTAAAATAGGATGTAGGCTTTCAGTCCCAGGAAATGATCAGAATTGTCTCAAGCTGGGTCCAATTAAAAGAGCATTCACTGGTTTAATTCAAGTCTTGACACTGCCTGGCTTTGAAACTCGCAAATGTTAACTTTGCAGCTGCCACTGCTTAATTTTAGCTCTCAGAGAGAAATGCCCCAACCTTCTCAATCGGTTCCTAGGACTCTGATTGGCAAACACCGCCCCCTCCCCGCTCCCCACCTCTCCACTATATGCCAAGGGCTGAGCTTCCTAACTTTGGAAACAGCAGAGCAGCATCCCCCTACCCAAATCCCTGGTCTAGCAGTGAACTGCCCTACTTTGCAAAATGAGAGTCTCTTACCTCATTAAACCAAAATGAAAATGAAATCCAAGAAGATCATTTTCTTCTTAGCACCCCTCATAAAGCCACTGGCAGCCTCATCCATAGTTAAAACATCTCCTTGTAAGTCTGTGGTCTGGGAATGCTTGGAAGTACAGCTTAGGAATGGTTTTATCCTTCTCTGGTTTTGTCTTTCTGATTGTGGTTGTTTCTAACAATGGGGAGAATCCCTGGGGAAAGGGAGAGAGACATTTTTAGAGGTTAGAAAGGCCTGTGTGGGAACCAGAAAGTTCTAAACCAAATGCAGCCCATGTTGCTTAGGAGCCAGGCACCTGGGGCTAGTGATTCCTCAGGCTAAATCAAAGCCCTTTGTACTTAGTATGGACTGAATTGAACCCCCACTCTCCCTTCCCACCTCCCAACTTATACACCGAAGCTCTAACCCCTAGTACCTCTAGGTGTGACTGTATTTAGAGATAGAGTCTTTAAAATTAGGTCCTAATCCAATCTGACTGGTGTCCTTAAAAGAAGAGGAGGCTTGGACCCAGAGGGGCCACTGGGGATGAACACAGAAATGATTTGAGGATACAGTGAGAAGATGGCCAACTGTAAGACAAGGAGAGAGACTTCACCAGAAACCATCCGTGCTGGCACCCTGATCTTGGACTTCCAACATCCAGAACTATGAGAAATAAATTTCTGCTTTTTAAGCTTCCTAGCCTATAATGTTTTGTTATGGTGGCCCTAGCAAATTATTACAATGCCTTCAAGGAAATCTCACTGTTGATGACAAAGAATTGATAATTCATACAAACACATAGCCAGAGCTTTTTTAGGCTATTTAATTCAATTAAGTACAGAATTTTTTGAGGGCCACCAAGCCCCAGGTCTGCACATGGCAGATATAATATGGAAGGGTCCAACTCTGTCCATTTCTGGCTGGTCCCAGGCTCTGCTGAGTTACCAACTGGCCACCAAAGCTCACCCCTGGCGATAGATGATTGGCCTCAGTGACCACTGAATTCAAACTGGGCCAATGAGATCTTCACATCCAGGAATTGGAGGGGGAGATGTGAAACACACAGAGATGAAACACAGAGAGGGGGTGGGATAATACAGGTGGAGCGTGGCTTGGGGATTTGTTTTGTTCCACACCTTTTGTTTGTTTCCCCATTTATTCTGAGACCAGTGTGCTAGACTGGGCATATTCTTCTCATGGTAACGACAAAGCCCAATCACATAAATGCTTTTCAAGCCTTGAGTAACATCAAATCTCTGACACCATTGGCCAAAGCCAGTCACATGGCCATGCACAAGTCAGGGGGTGGGGAAATAGGCTTCACCTCTTTAGTGGGAGAAATACAAAGTCTCGTGACTGAAGGCTATGGTTTCAGGACGGGGTAGAGTTGAGGCCATTACGACAACCCCGCGTAAGGCTTTCAGCATGCCAGGTCATCCCTCTTCACAGCCACTGAAGAGTTGTCCACCTGGAAGGGAGGAGCTATTGACACACAGGCAGAGAGCCAAGGCTACTTTGGGTACCACCCCATCTCTCTATGGGGTCTGCAAATTCCTCCCTTCTATCAAAAAGCCTCTTAAGCCTTCAAGTGAGAATTTTCCCTTCTCCTCAAGATGCCAGATCCTAAGACAGGAAGGGTTTAAAATCTGAACTATTTCTAGGTTTCTGATTATAAAATAAAGACTCATATTAGCCCCAAATCAGGACCAGCCTTAATCAAAATGACTTAGGATCAGTGTATCTTTGGAATTCCCTTTGTCTGACTCCTGCAAATCTCTTCCATCTTTCTCTTGGGCTCCTTTTGGGCAAAACAAGTTTTAGGGCTTAAATGACAACACTTAGGTTGTTACCCACCCAGAGGCATTTCTTCTTAAACAGGGGACTTTTAAAGGCCAGGAAAGCTTTTTAGTTTCAAAGAAATAGATATATTTTACATATTATAATTAATGATTGTATAATACATAATAAATATATATATAATTATACATTACCAAATTATATGTTAAATATATAGAATAATATATGAATATACACGTATTTTCTTTTGTTACAAAGATAATACCCACATATAGTAATAAAAATTCACATGATATAGAAGAGGAAAAAAATGAAAAGTAAAATATCCCTCTCATCCCATCTTTATTCTCCAACTTGCATCTTACTCCTCAGGAACTACTGTTAACCACTCCTGGTTTTACTTGTTCTAGAGGTCCCCTCATGGGTCTAAACTGTGCTTATACTCTTATTTCTTTATCATCTTTAAAAATTTTATTGGCCCTCAGTCTCGTGTGCCTTCAAGTCAGTATAAATATTTGTGGAATTAATGAAATGAACAGGAACGAAAGGTGTAGACTTAGCTCATGCTCTTTCCTCCTACATCTTTCCTCCCACCCCCATTTTTATCTCTCTCTCTCCTGCTGATTAATTTTATAGCTTTAGATAACACACTCTGTGTCTTTACTAATCAACAGTAGGCAGTATTTTTTGCCTCTGTGTCTCAAGACACAGAAATTAGAATAATTTCCTCCCACCTTTCCTGCAATCCCCCCTCCCTGCTGCTTACTATTACTCTCACATGACAAGTTTATTGTAGCATTTATCTTGTCTCTGTCTAGAGATTGATTCTGAACACTGAACACTGATAACTGGCATATGTGATATTATGAGTCTCTAACTGTTACTTACTTCAAAATCTAGTTGGGATTGGATCCATAAAAAAGGAGATGCATTCTGGACATGTCCTATAAATGGTATCATATATTATGTGACTTTTTTCACTCCATACCATGTTGTCAAGGTTCATCCATGTTGTAGCCTCTACCCATATTTTATTTCTTTTCATTGTTGAATAATACTCCATTATCTTGATATACCACTATCTGTCAGTTGGTGGATAGAAAGTACATTAGTGATTGCTTAGGGTGGGGGTACGGGAGGATTGGAGGGTGATGCCTAAGAGGGGTGGGGTTTCTTTCTGGGGTAATGAATACATCCTAAAATTAATTATGATGTTGTTTGCATAAATCTGTGACTATACAAAAAACCATTGAATTCTATACTTTAAGTTATGTGAATTGTATTTCAATAAAGCTGTTTAAAAAAAGAGATATAATCCTAGGTCATGAAATTTGTCTTAGTCAGGGGAGAACATACTGTATTTCAGTGGTTCTGACATACTACTCCCCCCATTTTGAGATATATATATATAATCTCAAATCAGGTAACATGTTATAGTTTAATTGTCAGTGTTTTTATCTTTTTTAGTGGTTCCTAAAATAATACTGCACTTTAAACTGATGGTATCTTACATGCAATGAAATATAGCATTTAAGAATATCAGAGGAGAGGAGCATTAAACTATAATTATTTAATCAAGCTAATATAAGATGCCTTTTCGTTATCACTAGGATCATCCAGATTTTCATTTCTATATATATTACCTTCCCTTCGTTATCATCTCCTTTAAAGATATGGCCTGACCTCCAGGTGCCTATAAATAAACCAGCACCATTATTTTCTGAGTGGCCAGGAGAGGCAAGTTTTCTTTAATCAAATCATGATAGAAAGACCAAGTTATCATTAACTGCAAGGTTTGGCAACTATGGTCTATGAAGTGAATCTGATCCAAAGTCTGTTTTTGTTAATAAAGTTTTATTCGAACACAGCCACGTCCCTTTGTCTGCATCTGGTATGTGGCTGCTTTCACATATGTCAACTTGAGTGGTTGAGACGAAGACCATCAGTTCCGAAAGCCTAAAATATTTCCTGTCTGGCTCTTTATAGAAAAAGTTTGCGGATTCCCTGACTATATAGACAATGAAAAAGATTCCTCACTGTGTCTGCCCCTTCTCTGCCTCCTCTGGGTTTGGTTGCAGGCCCCACAAATCCAAGATACTTCCAGTGCTCTAGATTCTCTCAGGATGGAGGCAAGTTTTGTTGCTCTCACCTCTCTAGAGACCAGCTCAGGTCCAAAGTTCCTTGTAGGAGCAAAGAGATGTCTGGGCCATGTCCAGTCTTGGAGGATTCTAGTAAATTAAAGAAGATGGAGAAAAATCAGAAGAAGGAAGGATGGGGGAAAGAAGGAAGGAAGGAAGAATTCTAAAATAGGATTAAAAAAGTTGTGGTAGGGGCACCTGGGTGGCTCAGTTGTTAAGTGTCTGCCTTTGGCTTGCGTTGTGATCCCAAGGTCCTGGGATCGAGTCCCACATTGAGCTCCTTGCTTGGTGGGGAGTCTGCTTCTCCCTCTGCTCACTCTGCTTGTATTCCCTCTCTTGCTGTCTCTCTCAAGAAAACAAAACAAAACAACAAAAACCCCACAAAAAAACCTGTAATATATTTAAAAAATATATGTTTGATAAATTAAACTTCTGGCACACTCACACATGCACACAATAAATGTAATTTAATTGTTCTCTTTATAGTATGAGAACTATATTCATAACTAACCCTATTCATAAGGTTTAGTTGGATTCATAAGAATAAATCATTTCATAGTTTACCACAGACAGTGTGGTCTGGCAGTAGGACACAAGCTTAAGGTTGGATGATAGAATCATTTTTCTCTCAATACTTTTTTTTTAAGATTTTTTAAATTTATTTGACAGAGAGAGAGAAAGAGAGAGAGAGAGATCACAAGTAGGCAGAGAGGCAGGCAGAGAGAGAGGAGGAAGCAGGCTCCCTGTTGAGCAGAGAGCCCAATGCAGGGCTCTATCCCAGGACCTACTTGTGATCTCTCTCTGTCAAATAAATAAATAAAATCTTAAAAAAAAAAAAAAAAAACAGGATTGTTCCAGCTCTTTGAAAAATGTGATGGTATTTTGATAGGGATTGCATTGAATGTGTAGATTGCCCTGGGTAGCATAGACGTTTTAACAATATTTGTTCTTCCATTCCGTGAGCACGTAATGTTTTTCCATTTCTTTGTGTCTTCTTTAATTTCTTTCATTAATGTTCTATAGTTTTCAGAATACAGATCCTTTACCTCTTTGGTTAGGTGTATTCCTGGATGTCTTTTTTTTTTTTTTTTTAAGATTTTATTTATTTATTTGAGAGAGAGAGACAGAGATAGCAAGAGAGAGCACGTGAGGGGAGGAGAGGGAGAAGCTGGCTCCTTGCTGAGCAGGGAGCCTGACGGGACCTGGGTTCCCTAGACTCCGGGATCATGACCTGAGCTGAAGGCAGACGTTTAACTGACTTTGCTACCAGGCGCCCTTATTCCTAGGTATCTTATGGTTTTGGGTGCAATTGTAAATTCCTTAATTTCTCTTTCTTCTGTCTCATTTTTAGTGTATAGAAATGCAACCGATTTTTGTGCATTGATTTTATATCCTGCCACTTTACTGAATTCCTACATGAGATCTAGCAATTTTTGGGTGGAGTCTTTTGGATTTTCCACAAGAGTATCATGTCATCTGCAAAGAGTGAGCGTTTGACTTCTTGCCGATTTGGATGCCTTTTATTTCTTTTTGTTGTCTGATTGCTAAGGCTTGGACTTCTAGTACTATGTTGAACAACAGTGGTGAGAGTGAATGTCCCTGTTGGGTTCCTGACCTTAGGGGAAAAGCTCTCAGTTTTTCCCCATTGAGAATGATATTCGTTGTGGGCTTCTCATACATGGCTTTTATGATATTGAGGTATGTTTCCTCTATCTCTACACTGTGGAGAGTTTAATCAAGAAAGGATGCAATGTTTTGTCAAGATGGTAAGCATGGTTGAGGGCAGGGGCTGCATCTGTCTTTACTTACTGGATGTAGCATGACTCCTGGCACATAGTGGGTGTTCAATAAATATTTGTTACACGTGTGAGTGAATGGATCCTATCAGAGTGTTCTGAGATGATGGAAACTTTCGGGGTGTTGATGATGATGATAATGATGATGAATGATGATATCTGCCATTATTGTGCTCTCTGTGTTGGGGCACATCTGTCCTTTAAGATGCTTGGAAATTTGTCTTGGGGAATCGCAAGAGTGAAGGACAGAATGCCTATCCTGCTGCTCTCTGACAGAGGGAGGCAGCACTGAGACCCTAAAAATGGGGGAAGATTAGGCAAGCTGGAGGCTGGTTCTTTTCCTGGGTATTTCACTCACTTGTAAGATAGTGCTTTGGTCACAAGTTCTTAGTTCAGGCAGCTCCTGGAGTGTGTTCCTTATTATTTGTGTGACACTGGATGAGCCAGGGCCCTCTCTGAGTCCCTAGTATTCTCATCTTTAAACCAGGATGATACTGGACGGATTCCCGTATAGGCTTATTAGGAAGATTGGATGAGATCACGTATGGGCCTGCCATCTCTTCTACAGGCTCAGAGTTGGTTCTGGAACACAGGTTGTTAACGTGAGGACTGTGGACAGCTTGGCCTCTGCAGCCTTTCTGGTATGGGCTGGCGGCAGTTTGCCCTTCTGCCTCTGTGCATACTTCAACTTCCCTCCTGGCCCATGCCAGGCAATCTCTCTCTTTGCCTTCCTCTATAAATCAGGTGTGCTTAGCTGCCCTTGGAGACAAGTAGTCCTGGCTCATTCATGAGGGTGGAAGAAGAACATAACTGTCCTAAGGGGTATAACTGTCTGCAGACCCCACAGGACTTAGAGGAGCTGGCCCCCTTTCCTTTAAGCATGAGCCCCTGGGCCAGCTTTGCCTTCAGCTCACATCTCTCAGGTGGACTTTAAATGGTGTTCATGGCTTTTGAAAAGATTTCTTTTTCTTCTCATATGCCAGAGCTAATGGATTTATAGATTTCCTCTCTCCACCGGGGATACATGAGATGCCCTCTCTTCTCTCACTGGCCATGTCCTACAGCCCTAAGTACCCTCCTTGCTGGAACACAGGGAAATTTAAGAGATGCCAAATTAATTGCGTTCCAAACGCAGCTGGCGAAAGGCAGCCAAATCTTGATATTTGTTCTAGTGAGTGGGGAGCAGAGGAGCACTCTGCAGAGCTGAGGAGGTGGCTGACCCTGGAACAGCTGCCTGGAGCCGTCTGGGGTTTAGACAGTGCACATGGTTCAGATGACAAAAAACTTCCCCTAGCTGGGCTTTGGCCTATGGGTCTGTGAGCAGCTCTTTTTCTCATGCAGGGATGGTGACCTGTTGGGATATGTTTAAGATATTTTCTATTTTGTAAAAGTGTAATGATGAGATTTCCCAAAGATTAGTCTCTTTTCCTTGCAGGTGTCACCTGGGTTTTGGTGAGCCTGTGTCAGATTTAACCAGTCTGTTCTGATTTCATAATATATTCAGACAAGGTGATTTGCTAAGTGTATGAACTAATTTATAGGCCCTTTACAGGCTTTTTTTAATGTAAGTAAGTGCAGAAATGGCCTCTCATCAGAATATGTAATCTAATATTTCTGTTGTATCCTAGTTCCTAGGACAATAGCTGGTATAGAGCAGGCTCAATAAATATCTGCTTAATAAATATTGTTGAGTGTTTGGTTTGGAAATCATGATCACCTTGCCTCTAGGTTATATGAGTCAATGGAGTGAATTGATAATATAACTCTGGAAGAGATGAATTCTTCTTCAGACTCATGGGCTCTGTGGCTGAGCAAGTAGTTGAGAACTGGAAGTGCTCTGCTGACTGAAGATAGAAACTGAGAAGGCAAGGAAGGGACTGGATTTTTAGAATATCAATAATTTATAAACTTATTGTAAGGACAGAGGGTGACATAAGGCAGGGAGGCTTCTGGAATGATGATGGCGGCTACTATGGTTGTTGCTAATCTTTTCTGAAGAGTTCGCTCAGGCCATAGTTCCTTTTCTGTGAGAACATAACCTCCTTTGATATAGCTTGGTAGCCATGGTTTTATTCCATGGCTATAGCTGATTGGACCAGAGATGGGCACATGACCCAAGCTGACCGGTAAGTTCTCCCTCCTGGGTGTTTGTAATTGGAAAGTAGAGATGCTTGTTATTTTCTGCCTTGCATCTCTGTGTGAGCTTGAGAGCTGAGAGTTGGCCATTTCTTTCCACGGTGGAAACAGGGACAGCTGATTTGCAGAAAGAAAATGAAGGAGACCTGGAGAAAGGAAGCAGAAACTTAAGGTCGTTTGATATCAGAGAAATGGTGAGAGTAACCTTTGCGACAGCTTTTCAGCTTCACCTTCTAGTTCCTCCTGGATTTTGTCTGCCTCCTCATGTTGCATGCGATATTACTGTTACATAATATTTAGTATGTTATAGCTGTGTTGTCAATGTAAAATGTTAATTTAAACCAGTTCAGGTGGATTTCTGTCATTCTCAACCAATTGGGCTTAATAAAGGCAATGATCATTAAGAGACCAGAGTCATGTTAGTTTACAGTGAAGAATTTAGATTTCATCAAAGGCTGGAGCCAGCACTGCCAATGAGTCTTCAGAGAAAAATGTTTAGAGCAATTCGTTGGAGGTTAACATGAACTTTCCGGTATGAGGCACTGAAACTCAGATGGGGTGCCCAGGGAGCTAAGTGGGAGAGCTTTCCTTGCCTGAGGACTGAGTCGAGACCACAGGATCCAAGGTGGCTGTAGGATGATGGGAGGATGAAGGAGAGGACCGCCACACAAAATTTCAGGCAACCCTGGGAATCTTTAGATTAGATCTTGGAGTGGTGCTAGGTTTAAATTCCAACCTGTTCAGAAATTAGTTGGGAAAGGTAAATAGTCTGTTTTCCCAATAAGCAGTACCAGCCAGTAAAATCAATATGGAACTAGATTTGAATTGCCTTGAGATAAGGAATCTGAGCTTTGTAATCCACCCATTTATTTTTTCTGGCATTTTTCTTTAAGTGAAGTTCTTCAGCAGAAGTCTAACTTACTGTAGATTGAATTATGACAAAAGCTGATTTTCCACATCTAAGGCTTGTTCTTGTTTGTCCATAAACTCAGAGCATATTGCATGGCTGCTTTAATGTACTGTCCTCTGCCTTAAGAAGACCATGTATTAAAAACCAGAGCGAGGAGAGACGGTTGGACTGGATTAGTGATTTTCAGATCTGTTTCCTCATATTATCAATTAGAATAGAAGATGCCAAAACAATATTGCCTTAAGCATAAACTTCTACCATTAGTCAGGCTTTCTTGGAAGGCTGTTTTAAGAGAGATTCTGAGGGGTGTGTCCTGGCTTCGTGGGAAAGATTTCTGTGATCTATTACTGATGCCTGCTATGGGTGTATAATTGGGGGTTATGAGATCTGTTATTCCTGAACTAGGAGGATAGGAGTTTTGGCAATAGTTAATGGACACATTTATGAAGCATCTAGTTTAATTGAATTCATTGTTTTGAAGGTTTTAGAAATTTGAACTGCCCCTTGACCCTAGGTAGCTTCCACTAAAGTTGATATAAATCAACTTTATATATATAAAAGGCCTATAGATAAGGAATATCTATATATTATATCTTTTATATATAAAAGGCATATAGATATGGAATAGCAACTAATAGTATATTAGTATATTAACACCTAGTAGTATATAATTAATTAATTAAATTCATTTATAGAATGTTTGCCATATGCCAAGAACTGTCCAAGGTACTGGAGACACAGTTATATATAAATACACAAGACAGGTCAAATTCCTACTCAAGTGTGGGACATAAAATGGCAAACAAGCACAACAGACAAATCATACAATTCCAGTTAGTAGCAAGTACTAAGGAGAAAAATAAAGCTGGATAAGTGGGAAGAGAGAGAGGGGTGAGCAGCTATTTTAGAAAAGGTTTTAGGCAGTCTTCTCTGAGGAGATGGCAGTTGAACAGAGACCTGTATGTTACAAGGCAACTAACTAATAAAAAAAAACCCCAAATCTCAAACTAACTAATTAACTAACTAATCAACCATGTGAATATCAGGGGGAGAGTTTTCTAGGTGGAAGGAACAACAAGTGCAAAGACCATGAGGTAGAAGGAAGCTTGGTATGTTGGAGGTCCAACAAGGAGTCCAGTGCAGCTGGAGCAGGATGAGTGAAAGAGTCATGGGGGAAGATGAGGCTGGAGAAGGTGGCGAGGAGCAAATTGTGCAGGGCCTCTTAACTCATGATAAGCAGTTAAGATTTGCTTTAAGCCCAATAAGAAGACATTGGAGAGTCTTGGGTAGGGAATGACATGGTCTGATTCATGTTGAACAATTACACTGGGTGCTGGGCAGGAAAGAACGAAGGAGCCCACTTAGGAGGTTGTTGCAGTCCAGTCCAGGAGTGACTCATAGTAGCTAGAATGAGGCAGTCGTGATGGAACGACTGGAAAAGTGGTTGGATTTGGGATATATTTAGAATTGGAGCTTGCTGATAGATTGGATGTGGGATGGGATGGGGAAAGAAACTGACATATCTCATAGGTTTTTGACTTGAGCCCAGGGCCAGCTTCATGGGCATGAAAACTGTGCAGTGGCATGGGGCCTTGGCTTTCAGAAGGGTCTGGTGCTTGGTTTAATGCTCTGCTGTTACCATCTTGAAATTCTTAATAATTTTGAAACACTTGGCAAACACTTTTCAAACATTTTGCACTGGGTCCCGCACATTATACATCTGGTCTTGCTTGAGCCAGTGGGCAGATAGAAGAGACTGGAAGAGGGACATTTTGGGGCAGGGGGAATATGGAGTTCTTTTTGGGCCATATTCAGTTTGTGAGGCCAGTTAGGCACCCTAGTGGAGCGGCTGGGTGAATTGTCTAGAAGAGTTTTCAAAAGGAGAAGGTTCTCTACCTGAACTGTAGTCATAAAGGACATTCTGAAAGAGGTGAGATTTGGCCTTTTGGTAAGAAAACATGCCAAGACCTGTCCCTTCCCTTTGCATGGAAAATGAGTTGGTGGTGGGCACAGTGCTGCTTATGTCCCTTGGGATAGCCCTTGTCTTAATTTTTATTTCAAAGCTTGAGGGTTTGAAATAAAAGCCACAGTTGATTTACTGGACAGGCATAATTTTTCACCTCCCAGTTGCTTTGTTCTTGTCTGTCTTTTCCCCTCATACAGTTGTGTTACTAATGCCCAGGGTGACCACCAGCTCCAAAAGTGGGCTCTGTATCCATCTGTTGAGATTTGGGAATACTTAAGCAGCCTTGGCTTTAGAAACATGGATCCACCATGGTGACAAGTCATAGGCTTTGAGTGACTCTGTTAAAGGCGAAGGGCTGGTACAGCCTTTTGCAGAGGACACTCCTTGCAGGTAGTGGGGTTTGTGGTTAATGCCTTAGACTCTAGATACAGAAGGCTTATACTCCAACCCTTCCTGTTCTGAGACCCTGGAACTTCATCTAACCTGCGTGGACCTTGGTATATTTGTAAAAGGAGGAGAACAACATTTCCTACTTTATAACGTTCTTGCAAGGTGTAAATGAGGCAGTGCCTATAGAGCTCTTCACTCAAGCTCTGGAACAGGGAAGGGATTTAAAATGCTACATGCTCCTACTTGCCCTTGAGAACAGTTCTCCCTTTTGCCCTGGGGAAGCATAGCTGGACCTAGACTGCATTGTGAAGAAATACTTGAGCAGTCATCTACTTGCAAAGCTCATTTCATCTCTTTTGGCCTCCTTGGTGCACATTTAGACCCTAATTAGGATTGGTAAAGCAACCTCCAGCATAGTGAGCTACTTCCTTGATTTTCCTTATTATAGACATATGGTTCATTCTCCAACACTTATTACCCCTCTATCGTATGAAAGAACCATGTAGTGTGTGTGTGTGTGTCCCCAACCCCATAGCTAGGAAAGACTTCTGATTGGACCAAGAATATGGCTAATTCCTTCTCCTGTACCCCAATGGTTAGTTCAGAGTTGGGCATACAAGTCAATGGCATTCCATGATTGCATTGATAAGGAGTGGACATACAACTTAGAATGGCCCAATCAGAGCGAGGCTTAGGACTTTGTTCTTTCCCTGATAGGTACAAGTAAGGAAGCATGTGGACATAGTTGCTTTTGCTATCCATCTGGTGCCCAAGAAGCTGGATAGAGAGAGGAAAGTGTTTGGTGATATTGTTGCTTGATCAAATCATACCTGTAGTCCTATTTTTTCAGTTAGAGTCATTAAATTCTCTTTAATATTCTAATTTTTTTTTATTTTTAAAATTACTTTCATCCAAATGAATCCCACTGATACAAATACACTCTGGGTGCCTATTCCTCAAATAAACAGTGAAATAAGGTTTACATCTTTCCTATATTTGTATCTAATAATATTTGGAGGATTATTCAACTCAGGACTTTTTAGATACGGTAAAAGGGTTATTTGGTAACTATAATACTCATATCCTAGAGTGAAAACTGATACATTTTACTAAATAGTTCACTTAGGGGTACTTTTACAGTGTGTATTCTATGCAGTGGATTTTTTATATAAATGTATGCTTGTTTCTCTTTAGGGAAATGGTAAAAATTCCTGAGCATATGTAACTAAGAGATTAGTCTTTCTTCAGGTCTGGTCTGGTGTCCTGCTATATCTTTTTTTTT
>CM052805.1:3908175-3924773 GCA_028533885.1 Nasua narica
ATGTTAATAAAAAAATTAAAAAAAAAAAACTATTCTCAGAACGGTCAGATGACTTCTGTGGTCATTCATGAACTGTGTGTTATAAAGAGTCCCATTCTTCAGCCCCAGAAGCACCTTCTCTGTGCCTCAGTGGCCTCTCTAGTTCTGTATGAAGACATGCAGGCTCACCTGAGAGTGACTCACCTGTGTGCAGACTAAGCAAGAAAACAACGTGGCACAAAGCAGAGGAGCCCTGCAGGTAACT
Source organism: Nasua narica (assembly GCA_028533885.1). Classification (NCBI taxonomy): domain Eukaryota; kingdom Metazoa; phylum Chordata; class Mammalia; order Carnivora; family Procyonidae; genus Nasua; species Nasua narica. Next base: position 3,908,420 of record CM052805.1, read on the forward strand.
AGGATTGTCTTTCTCGGCCAAGAGCTCAGCCACCATTTACCTTCATTCCAACCCAGGGCCTGCCTGGCTGGTGTGAAACCTGTACAATCACACAGGGCTCCACACTCAATACTCTGCTGTTGCCACCTTGAAATTCTTAATTTTTTAAGAAGAGGCCTCACGTTTTATTTCGCAGGCCCTGCAAATTACGCAGACTGCTCCTGCCTCACCCCAAGCAGTTATTCAAAGTATATCCTTTCTAGTCCCAGACAGCCCCTTTTACAGGAGAAATGATGGACAAAAGAACAAAGCAGTTTCCTTCTAGTAATATCTCTGGGGCTGTTTTATAACCTGGCCTTCTGGGCAGCTACCCAGTTGGCCTATTCCTTAACCTATTTTTGGGGCCAAGAACTGCTGGGATCCCTGATCAAACTGTACTCATGCTTATAGCTCTTCTTTTTCACCATGTTGGGCAAACTGGCAGCAAGAGAAGACAGGAATACATTACCAAGAGGAGCAACATTGCTGGACCTAGATAGACTTGGGTTCAAACCCCAACCCTGCCTTTGACCCACAGGGTGACCTTGAGTAAAACACTTAACCCCTCCCTGAGCTTCCATTTCCTCTAAATCTCTAAACCTAAAAAGATAATAGAGCCACAGAATTGTGGTGGAGGTTAAGTAAAACCATGGATACAGAGTGGTCTGCATACAGTATGCACTCTGTGTTAGCTACTGGTCTTTCTCTCCTTGCACTCTGTGCAGTCTTGGTATGGCTATCAGTCAGGGTACACACCTCCTCACTACAGAAGCCAAAAAGGGCTCTGGCTGTTTCTCCCAGTAGATCTTCCCTTTGAAGTGCTTGTATTACTGGAAAAGCAGACTCATGATATAAACTCAATCAATCATACTCTTTCCTAAACTGAGCTGGGATAGCAAAGATGGCAAGTTTTCATTAATTTCTTTATCTGTTGATTCCAGACAAGCCTGTTGAACAATATCAGCTGTTGAGATCCTCTGGAGCTGTCTGGTTCTCCAGCTTTCCCCTCAACCCTGCGAGTTCCCCTACATCCTCCCAATAAGACCCCTTTCTTCCTTAAGTTAGTCATAGTAGCTTCTCTGGTTGGCAGACAGAGGTTCTAACTTACCACACCATTCTTGGGGGGAGGAGTGGGCAGACATCCAGATATTTTTAACTCATTCAGGGCATCAGACCTAGCCCAGGGCAGCACAAAGTTGATTACTGATGCAAAGAGGGATGCACTGTCTCCTAGCACCTGTGCAGGTGGCTGATCTGTGTGTACCCAGCCCAAGGGAAAGCTCCTGGCAAACCAGCTAGCCCAGCGCCTTTCCTCCCACAGGAAAATACTTGTGCGTTCAGTCTTGAGCTGCAGAATGCAGAAAACAGACAGAGCTGCCTGCCTGGTGTGCTCCCCAAGCAGAGGGGCCCTCAAGTCTGTAGCACTGATCTCAGGAAGGGGTCTGTCCTCTAATTATCCCTTGCCCTCCGGCCTTCCCACAGCATGTCAGCAGTGCATGAGCTGGCCAGGTGGAGCCTGGTCTGCCTAGGCCTGCCGCGTCTGCAGATGGAGTAGGCAGCTGCAAATGTGCAATGATTAGGAGGCAATGGGGCAACATCCACAACCGCCCCTGCCCCCACAGGAGTGATCTGTTCTGCAGGACAGTGGTTACTGGATCCCTGCAGAGTCCTGTAAATAGGCAGAAACCCATGAGAGATCATCTTACTAGCCTTTAACGTAAATTTATTTATTAGATTGCTTTCCCACTGGAACAATGACTCTGTAGGAGGAGCAGAGAACACTCAAAAAACATCAAATGTGAGAACTAAGAACGCTTTAGAGATCATCCATTGAGCATCCCCATTTTACAGGTGAGAAAACAGGCCCAGAGATGACATCGTTTACTCAAGATCCCTGTTAGGGGTTGAACTGAGACCCCCAACTCACAAATTCATGTTTTGAAGTCCTAACCTCCAGTACCTAAGAATGTAACCTTATTAGAAAATACAGTCATTACAGACATAATTCGTTTAGATGGGGTCACACTGGAGTAGGGTGGGCTCTAATTTAGTATGACTGATGTCCTAGCAAAAAGAGGAAACTTGGAGACAGAGAAGCACACAGAGAGAATGACATGTGATGATGAAGGCAGAGATCAGGGTGATGCTTCTACAGTTAAGGGATGCCAAAGATGGCCAGCAAACCACCAGAGCTAGGGGAGAGGCATGGAACAGATTCTCCCTCATGGCCCTCAGAAGGAACCCACCCTGCCAGTACTGTGACCTCGGACTTTCAGCATAAATTTCTGTTGTTTAAGCCACTCAGTTTGTGGCCATCCTAGGAAACTGACAAAGTCCTCAAGCAAATTGTAATGTATTCTAAACTCATTATTATTATTATTTACTGTCATTTTATGGGGTTTATATCCCATTTCACTCCATCAAAGATTTCAAACAGCACTTAAAGAAGAGATAAAAATACATATTAAGAAAAAAGAATAAAATTAAAAAAGAAGTAGGTCAAGAACAGAGGGTAGAACGAGACCCACAAACTCCCATTCAACCACTAAGTAAACCACACATTGGGCTGTAAGTTTCCTATTAGGCAAAAACAAAATAGAAATATAATCAAGCAAAGAACTCTTTCTTAGTGCTGAACAATAAAGACATGGGATGCTGAGAAATGTAATAGATCAAAGTCCAACAGCAACGCTATAACAAATGGAGTAATAATTTTATAAGGTAAGCAACTCAGCTAGAAAGGCAATGCTGGAGCTGAGATTTGTCCTCAGGACTAACGCATCCCATGGGACATTCTTTCTTTCATTCACTCAACAAACCTGTCTTGAATGTCACCTATATGCAAGGTACAGGGGACTCAGTGATGAACAGGATACAACCTGACTGCAAGAAGTCCATGACATGGTCTCTGGAATCTAGGTGGGGAGGCATACATATAAATAATTATCATGTCCTGAAACAATAGCTATGGGTCCCTGACCCCAGCACAGAACTCCCACCAGCTACAGTGTGGTTAGGAATCTTGACTTCAAGTAATAGAAATTCCCTGTGGTACCTTACGGGAAAGTGGCAATTTCAGCTAAGGATACAGATGTGCCCTGTGTCTGACAGAATCCAAGGACAGGGATGCTGCCAGACCTTACAACTGGGTTGGAACAAAAGACTAGGGTGTGGTCCATTTTCACAAGATCCCAGGGGGCTCATATGCACTGCCCTGCGGAATCCAGAAGTTCTCTCTTAGATCTGAACATGTGCCTCATTCTTCTCTCTCCCTGTAGGCTGCTCTCTTCTGGTTTTGTTTTGTTTTTGTTTTTGTTTTCCATCTACAACACAGAAACCACGGCTACTCAGCACCTGCCTACATCTCTGAGTGAGATACAGCTCCCTCTTTCTCAGTCCCAATTCTAAATCAGTGGTAGAGGCCTTGATTGGTAAGGTGCTCATCCCTGGATCAATCAGCTATGGTCAAGGAAAACCACCACATAGAATAGAATTGGCTGCTGGGAAACCAACCACTGTATCTTGTGGCAATGGGTGGGAGGTGAAGTTCCTGCCAGGGGAAAGGGAAGAGCTTAGATAGGCACCCAAGAGGTGCACAATAAATGCTCATGGGTGGTAGCTGGGCATAGTGGTAAAAAGCACAGGCTCTAGAGTCAGACTACCTACATTCCACTACTTTTGAATTGGGTGACCTTGGGCAAGTTACTGAAACCATAGCCTCAGTTTCTTTATCTGTTAGATGGCAATAAGTAATAGGATCTACTTCATCGTGTACCAGTGAAGCTTGAGTGAGATAATGCACATAAGATAGTTAGACAATGCGTAGTAGCCAAGCAATCACTTAATAAATATCAACTATCATTATTACCACTTGTGATGGAGGCAATGATGATGACCTAGAGACACCATCAGTGTAATCAAGCCAGTCAATTTCCACCTCAACAAGTCTGGTGATTTCTAAGGAAATCCAGACCACAGTCTTTGAATTCATCTTATAGTACTTGTTAAGTTTGTTATTTTCAACCATAACTTTGACTGATACCATTAATTCCTTTTTGGTGTCCACTCATCCATTCAACACTCAAGTATGTTCAGCATGGTTACTCTGTGCCTGATACCATGCCGGGGACTGGGGACATAACAAAGAGACAAAAGTCCTGTTCTAGAGAAACTGATGATCCAAATCCATTCTTTCCCAAAAGCATAGGGCACATTCAACCACTGGTCCCAGAGAGGACTTTATGAAAGTGATCTTAAGGAGATATGAGCATGGCATTAAATGGCATTGAGTTGCACTGAGAGCTAGTCCCTATAGAGTTTCTTACTGCTGTCGTAACAAATTGCCACAAACTCATTGGCTTAAACCAATAGAAATATATTCTCTCTCGGTTCTGGAGACCAGAAATCCAAAATCAAGGTGTCAGCAGCATTTGTTCCCTCTGCAGGCTCTGAGGGAGAATCCATTCCATGCTTCTCCTCTAGCTGCTGGCAATTTTTGGCATCTCTTGATTTATAGACACATTGCTCCACTTTCTGCCTCAGTCTTCACATGGCCTTTCCTTCTGTGTGTCTGTGTCTCAAATCTCCCTGTCGCCTCCTTAAGGACAGTGATCATTGGATTTAGGGCTTACACTAAATTAAGATGACCTCGTGCAGAGATCCTTAACTTAATTACATCTACAAAGAAGACTTTATTTACAAATAAGGTCATAATCTCAGGTACCTTGGGTTAGGACTTGATCACATCTTTTGGTAGATACTATTCAATCTACTACAGTCCCTTTCCAACTCGCCTTCCATATTCCTGATTACATCAAGGAGAAAGTATCTGTCTGTGAATGCAATGTCCTTAACATCTCTTTCTGGACAGTTTCCAAGTTTACATCCAGCTGAACTCTGGCTCTGATCCTTAAGCTGGCAAAGGTACCCAGCTAGGATCACATGTGGCTTTGTTTTTATATTTCTTTTTACAGTTACCTTCCATTTATGGCTAATGAAGCCGGTTGTGATTTTGTTGTTGTTGTTTCTTTTTGAAATTGATATAATTAAATTAAAAAGTACATTGGTTTAAAAAATATCAAATAATTAATAAATAGAGAGGATATATGTAACAAAATTTACAGGCACTGCATGGGAAAATGACCTATGTCTCCCATTTGTCCCCCAAGATCTACCCTTCATCCTTCTCTACTCTGCCCTCTGCCCCAGAAATGGACCTTGATAAATGCCACCAAGGGGCTCCCTTGCCCCCAGGCTTCATAATAATGCAAACAGAGGGAGAGAGAAGTGAGGTTGAGATATTATAACCCATTCTCTCTCTGAGCCACCACACATCAATTTCCTTCAGGATTCCACCAACCACTCCTTCCCTCATATCTCTAGACCCACTTTCCTTATACCCTGCCATACCTGTGTCCCATTATTAAAGCTGCCTTGAATCATCCTAATATGAGTATGTCATCTGTTTCCTGCTGGGGCCCTATCTGATATAGGGAATGATTCAAGTTTGAGAAAATGCATGAAAATTCCATTTCCTCTAAATTTGATGTTGTCAAAAGCAATAAGGGCACACCTTTTCTGAGCTGAGAAGATCCTGATATTGAATCAATCTCTCTCTCTCTCTCTCTCTCTCTCAAACACACACACACACACACACACACACACACACACACCCCTTCCGATCTCTACTGATCACAAACCAACCCACAGAACCCTTAATGACCTTCTATCTAGGTCAGCAACTGAACAGATGAGACATTCCCAAGAAGGCTGCCAGAACCAAGCCAACACTATCCATGGCTGCCTGGCTCATGCTGACAAGTGACTCATGTGAAAAGAGTATGAGAAGTTCTCTTAAGATGAGACTGGGGTCTCCACTCCTTACAACCTGTGCTGGTACTTTCAAAATCAATGACACTCCCAGAGGTTTACCGTATGGGGAGGGCAGCACCTAAGACAGCACACTGTAAAAAGAAAATAGATGTCCTACACAAAGGGGGCATCAGAATAAAGGAGCTGGACAGATCGCACTTTGTGCAGAGGAAAAGGCCTGAAACGCAGCTTGAGATAAAAAGAACAATGATAATAGCCCAAATGTAGTGATCCCTCTTCCCCTAGGCCCAGCACTGCATGTTCTGCCTCACCAAAAGGGTGCAGTGGCACATGAACCATCACACATGAGGAAACTGGGGTTTGTCTAAGGTCACACAGCCCAGAAGAAGTACAGGCAGGGTTGTAATTAAGTCTATCCCTTTCCAAGATTGGATTGGACCACAGAAAGGGAGAATGAAAGACAATGGGGAGAGAGAGAGAGAGACGGTGGTAGATCCAAAGCCAGTCTTAAGGGTCTGACCAAGAAGACTCATTCTCCAGTGCCAGTAATCATCAGTAATGCCACCTGGATCAGCACCCACAACTCCTTCATCCGTCTGACGCTGTGCACACCCTCAGTCTCAGCACTTATCACACTGCTCTGGGATTATGTGTCCTGACATTTCTCCCTCCAGGTGCCAGTCCCTTTGAGAGCAGGGGCATGTCTGTTCACCTTAGTACCCCAGCACCTCATGTAACCACACAAGAGTGGGCATCATCCCCACACAGCATCCTCGGACATCCTACAGGAGTCCTCAACCATCCACAGGATATGATGAGCCATTTTGTTCCTCAATGGGAAATCCATCTCCAGGCTGGGTTTCCAGCAGGAAGTGACTCGTCTCACCAAAGTGATTTTAAAATGTGTCTCCCTTAACATCATGAAGGATGGCACACGCCAGCATCATGACATCTTGGTGTGATGCACCAAAAAGGACACAGCATCACTTACATAGTAGTCCTGCCAAAAATGGCTCACCTCAATCAAGTCAGGAGGCAGCAATCAGACAAATTCATCTTGCATTTGCAAATGGGATGTTCTGCCAAACATCTGACCCGGAAGTTTTAAAAACATGAAAGGCATAAAACACACACATACACACACACAGTCACACACACATATATGCATATACAAATACACACACCCACTCACCCACATACACACATACACACATCCCTCTCTCTTGCTCTCTCTCTCTCATATACACACAGTCACACACACATATACATGTATACACATATACACACACACACACAAACGCTGGGGAATTTCCTTAGCGTAAAGAAGTCTTCAAAAATGTAAAAAATGAATGTAATGTATTGTCTTTGACTGAGTGCTAGAATTTTTAAAGCAGCCATATAGAATATTAGGACAATTGGGGAACTTGACTCTGGAGTGTATATTAAATAACAGTATTATATCATCATTAAATTTCTTGAGTGTGATCAATGAATTGTGGTCATGGTGTAAATGCCCTTGATCTTAGGTGCTATGTGATCAGGTACTCAAGGGTGAAGTGTCATAGTATCTGCTACTTACAGTTTAGTTTAATAAGAAGGGTACATAACTGTATGTGCAGAGAGAGAAATTCAATAAGGAAAACTATTTAACAAATGATGAAGGGTATATAGATACTCACTGAACTGTGTTTATAACTTTCCTGGGGATTTGAAATTTTTTTGAAAAAAAAAGTTGGGAGAAAGACACCTAGGCATGGAATCGCTGGGTTTTATGGTAAACAGATGCAAAACTTTTCTTTGTTACACCAGGCTGTTTTCCACAGCCACTATGCTATTTTACATTCCATCAGTAATGTATGAGGTTCCAATTTTTCCAAATCCTCACAGTACTTGATGTTGTCCATCTTCTTTATTACAACAATCCTACTGGTATCTCAGTGTGGGTTTTTTTTAAGGGTTTATTTATTTATTTGAGAGAGATAAAGAGTACAAGTAGAGGGAGCAGCAGAGGGAAAGGGACAAGCACAATCCCCGCTGAGCAGGGAGTCTGATGCAGGACTCAATCCCAGGACCCTGGGATCATGACCTTAGCTGAAGCGAGATGCTTAACCAACTGAGCCACCCAGGCGCCCCTCATTGTGGTTTTGATTTGCGTTTGCCTCATGGTCTAATGATGTTGAGCAATTTTTCATGTGCTTATTGGCAACTGGTATATCTCAGCAGAAATGTCCTAAAAAATGGGACTGTGGTGATGGTTGCACAATCCTGTAAATTTACTAAAAAATCACTGAACCATGCACTTACAATGAGTGGATTTTAGAGTATGTAAAGTATACTTCAACAAAGCTACCTTCTTTTTAAGGAGGAAGAAATAAAATAGTCAATACCATTCCTACTGTGGTAGAAGCCCAGGCACTGATAATAACAGTGTCATCACGGAAGAGTTCTCAAAAACAACGATGCCACCAAAAGAAATAATGAGGGTCATGCAAATAGAGTCCCCATAGCCTGGGATATAAAGGGGTGCGAGCTGACTTCCTCCTTCCACCACATTAGCTGGAGGTTCTCATCAGTCCTAAGTTCAAAGGCATGAAGTAAATTGCACACAAGTCTCCATAGAGGGGAGGGCTTCAACCATGTCAACAGAATCTTTTGTCACCATTATAGCATTTTAGTTAAATATATGCCATCACACAAAGTCCAGAGGCTGTGAGACCCACCCTGAATCCCACCACTGATGGAAGTTTGACAAGATGGTTGAAACTCTGGTGTCAGACACCCCTAAGTTAAGTCCTGCCTTCCCCTAAAACGAGCCATGAGACCCTAACCACTTAACTTCTCTGAGCCTCACTTTCCTTATCTCTAAAGGGAACATAATAAATGAACATAGCTGAGAGGGTTGTTGGAAGATAAAACGACACCATGCATGTTAAAGCTCTGGCACAGGACTCAACAGATAACAACTATTATCATTTATTGAACTAGTACCTATAAAGTGCTTGGAGCAGTGCCTGGACATAGTAAGATAAAATAAATCACTAATGTGTAATTGATGCAGTCAAGATCCTGATTCCCATTTGGACAGAATCAGGGCAGTAGTCTCTCTTTAGAGACTCTCATCCTAACAAGGATTAGACTTGTCTGGGTCGCCTTCTCCCACCAGCAAGGCACCTGGTTCAGGGCTGGTGCTTAATAAATGCTGAGTGGGTAAGCGATGGCTTTTGCTACAACCACAAATAATGTTTCTATAGCACCCGCCATGTGTGGGGCAGTCTGCTGAGCTCATTTATTCTTCAAACTCAATTCTGCAAGGTGGTACATTTTACAGAAGTGGGACTGAGGTTCTGGTAGACAGAGAAGCTTTCAGAGACACACATATCTACCAAATGGTAAAGATGACATGAAAACCAAATGGTATTAGACTAACACCACACCTTTAACAATCACCCAATCCTGGGAACACCTCACCCCTACCCCTGGAATGTGTCTGCTTGACACACCCCATGTATCATCTAGAGCAGGCAGCATTGACCAGAACATGCCCACGGAGGAAAGAACCCATGTTCTGGCCACCAGAGAGCCAACGACATGCTTCACGCCCCATTTGCCTCCAAAGTTATGAGCTTCCTGTCAACACTCAGAGTCGGTCTGAGTTTGTCATGACAAAAGGGCTCCCAAATTATTCTCCTAACCAGACAGCTGCTGTTTCGCAGTTAATTCTAACAGCAAGTGCATACATTATGCACACGCAGGGAATCAAAACCCCCTGAAAAAAATTATTTTTCTTGAAAGTTAAAAGATCCCACTTCTACCCGGGGCTTTCATTTCCTCTCGCTCAAACGGCGGTTCTATTAAAGCCAAATTACACCACAGAAATGACTGTGGAGTGTACATCAGCAGATCAATTTATTTAATTAGCCTGGGTAATTATAGAGGAGTGAAAAATGCCTTGTGGTGGGAACGAACACAGATGAGTGGGGACTGGAAGACGGTGAAAATGCGATCCCAAGTCAGGGAGAAGCTCCCTGTGGCACATGGCTGGGCGGCTTCCCACAGCCTCTACAGACACTGAGGGGCGTGCGCCAAACCAGCCTGGCTCCTGGGGTCCCACCAGACCCAGAGATCCACAGCCGTGGTTTTTAGACCATTCAGAGGCTGGGAGGTTTTCTTTTCTTGCTTTTTTTGTGGTAAGAATACATCACATGCAATCAACCCTCTTATATGTTTAAGTGTACGATTCAGTACTGTTAACTACAGACACAGTGTGGTACAGGAGGTCTCTAGAACTTACTCATCTTGCATAACTGACACTTCCTACCCATTGAACAGCAAATTCCCATTTCTCCTTCTCTCAGCCCCTGGCAACCACCATTTTACTATCTGCTCCTAAAAGTTTGACCATTTCAGTGTTATAAGTTGAATCATGGGGCGCCTGGGTGGCTCGATTGGTTAAGCATCTGTCTTCAGCTCAGGTCATGATCTCAGGGTCCTGGAATCAAGCCCCACATAGGGCTCCCTGCTCAGCGGGGAGCCTGCTTCTTCCTCTCCTGCTCCCCCTGCTTGTGCTGTCTCTCTTTCTCTCTGTCAAATAAATAAAATCTTTAAAAAAAATAATAAGCAGAATCATCTGTCACTTGTCCTTCTGTGAATGAGTTATTTCACTTAGCATGATGTCCCTCAAGTTCAACCATGTTGTTGCATATGGCAGGACTCCCTTCTTTGTTAAAGCTAAGGAATATTCCACTGTAGATAAGTACTGTTGGTGAGGATAGAGCCAAATTGGAAACTTTGTGTACTGTTGGTAGGAATGTAAAATGGTTGGGCTGCTTGGAAAACGCTATGGAAGTCGCTGAAAAATTTACAAATAAAACTACTATATGATCTAGCAATCCTGCTTCTGGGTATGTATCCAAAAAACTAAAATCAGGATCTCAGAGCGATACCTGCACTCCCATGTTCATTGCAGCATTATTCACAACAACCAATGTAAGGAAACAACCCAAGTGTCTGTCAACAGATGAATGATAAAGAAGAAGTGATGAGGTTTTTAAAACAGAACTTGGTGTAGGTATTTTTACAAACTGGTTCTCTCCTCAGGAAAGGAATCTTCATTCTTAACCAACACTCAGAGAGCCCATATACATTAAATACATTTATTGAGTGCCTACTGTTTGCATAACTGCTTGTTCCACATTTGTCTTTGCTGTCAGGCTGTAGTCTCTGTGTGTATAGAGAAAGGCAAGGATTGAAGGCAAGCGCAACAGAGATAGGCTGAGGCTGAGCCTAAGCTCCACCACTTTAAGGATGTATGAACTTGGGCAAGGTGCTCAACCTCTCAATGCCTCAGTTTCCTCACCTGTAAACAGGTGTGATAATAGTGCCCACTTCACGTGTTTGCTGAAATAAAATATCATTTGCAAAATGCTTCAACATACTGTGTGGCACATAGTGAGATCCAATAGCTAGTCATATATATATATCTCCAAAAAACACTTGTTGGATGGATGGATGGATGGGTGGATGGATGATGGATGACTACAATAAGATGAAATGAGATAGGTGAGAGGATGGATGTGTGGGTGTTAGATGAATGGGCAGATAGCTGACTGGGAGGATGGATGGATGGATGGATGGGCAACGAATGGGGTAGCTGGATGGGCTGATAGGTAGATTGATAGGTATAAGGATGGGTAGGTGAATAGATGGACGGGTTGATGGGGGTACATGAGAAGAAACAGGATAAAATGAGGTAGATGAGATGATGGATGAGTGGGTGGCGGATCAAACGATGAATTGATGGACAGATAGATAACTGGGAAGATGGACGGATGGATGAATGGATGGGTGAGTACAACAGTGGGTGGGTGAGTAGATGGATGGATGGATGGATGGATGGGTGGATGGGTGGATGGGTGGAGGTGCAGATGAATGATTGGGTGGATAAAAGACTGGAAGGGTGAGTGGATGTGTAGATGGGTGATGAATGAATAATACTTTCCAGGTGTATGGTGTCAATAAGAAGACATACGACATGATCCTTACCTTCAGGGATGATTATTACCTCTTCTATGTGTCTAGTATATCTTTTATAAAGAGGTTTCTTTGTACTCTGACAGAGAATAATAGTTTCATTTTATAGAAGGTAAGAGAATGGCTCAAGGAATATGGGCTCATGCATTCTTTCAAAAAGTATTTGTTGAGCACCTACTATGTATCAGACACTACAGGCACAGATACAGCACCAAAAAACAAAAACAAAAAATCCCTGCCTCCAAGAAGCCTATACTACATTTGGGAGAGGCAGACAATAAAGGATGATAAGGAAAATATATAATATATAAGATAGTGAGAAATTTTATGAAGAAGCAGGAACCAAGTAGAGGGAATACAAGGTACCAGAGGCAGATGGAATTGCAATTTTTAATAGGGCACCCAGGTAAGTTCTTACTGCAACGATGTTGCTTGAGCAAAGATCTGAAGGAGGTGAGAGAGCAAACCAAATGGGTGTCTGGGGAAAGAGCTTTCCAGGCAGAAAGAGCAGCACATGAAAAGCCAGATACCAGTGAGAAGGCGCGAACTATGTGCCAGGTCCTATTCTAAGTGCTGAACATACAATCACATATTTAACCCTCACACCAGCTCCTGAGGGAGGTGCTGTTCTCATCCCCACTCTGCAGATGGGAAAACTGAGGAGCAGAAAAATAAACACTTTTGATGAAAGAACTGGGGCTGGGCCAAGGCATCTCATCTCCAGAGACCATGTTCTTCACCATTATATCCTTCAACAACTCAGGGTCATGCCTTAAAAAAACAGCAAAACCAGGACTCAATCTAATTCTTCTCCCATGGTATATTCCACTCCACTGTACTTCATTTAAAACCCAGGAAGAAGGGGCCCCTGGGTGGCGCAGTTGGTTGAGCGACTGCCTTTGGCTCAGGTCATGATCCCGCAGTCCCGGGATCGAGTCCCGCATCGGGCTCCCAGCTCCATGGGGAGTCCGCTTCTCACTCTGACCTGCTCTCTCTCACTCTCTCTCTTTCCTAATAAATAAATAAAATCTTTAAAAAAAAAAAAAAAAACCAGGAAGAAGGCAAGACATGCACACAGGAAAAAAGCAAATGACAAATGCAAGGGTCAACCAGGAGCACCAGATGAAGCATGACATGAAGCGTGATATTTGTTAAAGAAACAAAAGGCCTTTGCTCTAGCTATCATCTCTTTCTGCACACGACCCTCTTCTTCTCATCCATCACATGAAATCCTATGCAACCCTTGGGACATGGTTCAAATGTCATCACTTCTCTGTAGTTCTCTACAAATTAATTCTTCCCTCGATTTTTCTCCCATGACAATTTCTGTACTGATAATGATTTAAATCAGACACTTTCTGGGCGCTAAATATGTGTCAGGCATGTGCTCACGAATTCTGATCACAGCCCTAAAAGACAGGCACTGTTTTATTCCCCATCTCGTAGCTGGGCATCCTAAGAGCAGAGACTTGGATTGGCACAAGGACACACAGAGAGTAAGACAGATTCAGGATTTGAGTTCTTATTTGCCTCCAGAGCCCATGAGCTCTGCAGAGGTGATGCAGTTTGTCAGTTATCTGTGTGCCTATCTGTTTCGCCATGTTGCCAACTCCTGTAAGGCAAAGAGCCTTTGAGCTTCCAAGTCTCAGCACAGATCCCAAAATGCACTAAGCAAGGATTTGGTGACTATCCTCTGCACCACACTGCTCCTGTGTCTCAGAGGAAGCAAGTTTCCACAGTAGTTTCATATGGGCATAATTAGCAAGATTTCTTCCACACAATATGGTTGAGGAGCTTCTGGAAGGTCAAACTATCCAAAATATCACCCTGCCAGCCCCCCAAAGTGTCATTAATATCATCCCAGAAAGTCTACGCATTATGTTCAGAAGTCCCCTTATTAAAATGTGAACTAAAGTGGGAATGGGGGTTGTGTGTGATATATTAACCCAGTGGCTTCCATGACATTCTCTCATGCACTGGAAAGAAACTCCCTCCACTGAGTGGGTGCACTAGAAGCCCCATAGGCAGGGGCAAATACAGACTCAGTGGTTACATCTTCTTAATGCTGCTGCTTCAAAAGAACAAAAATCCTCCACTGAGAGGCAGGGACACATAGCTGTGGATTGTGGAACCACAAAATCTGATCTGAAGCTCATAGCGTGGTTGTTGGTGAAAGTGGAGGATGGTCGATAAACCCTGGGACATTCTGCATGGGTAAATATTTTTGAGGGTTTCAGTCTGGGTCTGAACAGGATGTTTTGTGCTATCTTGTTTTGAGGGACACTGTGGGAAGGAGAGAAATGAGGAGAATAGAGGGAAGGAACTGGGCCTTTTTCTCGAGGAGCCCCTTGGCCTATCTTGGATTTGGTAAGACTCTGGGCCCCAGGGGAGCTGCTGTGTGGCCTAGAAAAAGTACAGTGAAAACTACAAACATATTGGTCCCCTCTCAGTACACAGCACAGCCCTATCTCTCACTTCAAGGATGGGCAGTTTGAAGAACAGCAAGAGGCAGCCTCCCTTGGATGTGGACAGAGATATCCTCACAATGGTGACTGCAATGAGCAAGAAGGTGAATGGGAATTTATAAAGCCCAAATACTGGGAGAAAGAGGAATTTTACAAAGGGTGACCTGGATGTCCCATGTACATATATTGAGGCAAATATATGAACTTGAGGTTACTAATATTAACACATCTCTATCAGTATCGTCAGTGACAAAATCTGGAGATAGTGTATAATACTATTTTCCTAAAAGCTCATGTAGTGCATACTAAGTATTTAACCAAAAGATACAAACATAGTGATCCAAAGGGGAAACTGCACCCCAATGTTTATAGCAGAAATGTCCACAATAGCCAGACTATGGAAAGAGTTCTGATATCCATCGACAGATGAATGGATAAAGAAGACATGATATATATATGTATATATCTGATTATATATGTATATCTATCTATATATATACATATACACCATGGAATGTTACTCAGCCATCAAAAAAATGAAATCTTACCATTTGCAATGAACTCGATGGAACTAGAGGGTATTATGCTAAGTGAAATAAATCAATCAGAGAAAGATAATTATTACATGATTTCACTCATATGTGGAATTTAAGAAACAAAACAGGATCATAGAGGAAGGGAAGAAAAGATAAAATAAGATGAAATCAGAGAGGGAGACAAACCATAAGAGACTCTTAACTATAGGAAACAGAGGGTTGCTGGACGGAAGGTGGGGGGCAATGGGGATAACTGGGTGATAGGCATTAAGGAGAGCACTTGATGTAATGAGCACTGGGTGTTATATGCAACTGATGAATCACTGAATTCTACTTCTGAAACTGAAAATACACTATATGATAATTAATTGAATTTAAATTTTAAAAAAAGCTCATGTAGTGCAAATGCTTTTTAAATAAAGTTGGATATTATTGTTTACTTTTTTCAATAAAGTCAGATTTTGCCAACAAAAACTGTACAAAAGCTCAATGGCTATAATTTGGAATGCAAATAAAATCCATATAAAAGTTAAGGATTCCAAGCAAGTTTCCCCAACATGACAAGCTATCAAGATGTTCTCATGATGGAGATAAAGTCTCTATGAAGGAAAATGGCCTTTTAGGTATGAAATTTGTAAACCTAAATGAGAGAAAAATATCAGAGGACATTGAACTGGTAAGTTTTTAACTATTAAGGAGGTGGAGGTATTTAAGGAGGAACAAGGTGGGAAACAGCCAATGGATGTGATTCAGTTTGGCATACCACACTTTTACTCCATGGGAAGATTTTTTTTTAGCTTGATCTCCAGTCAGGTCATTTTGGGAGCCAAAAGAATGAGCCTTGCAAATCCTTACCAATGACACAGATGATGTAGAACACAAAGCTGTCCAAAGGACATGGGCACTTGGGTTAGTGAGAGGGGAAAGCTGCAGGCCATGAACACAGAAAACCCAAACCTAGTGCTAGGTAAATAGCAGGAGATGTTTGCAGACAGTGTTAGAGGAAAACAAACACCCACAGAAATACTGACGATAAAGACTCAGTTCTTAAGGTGAACCTTTGAACAAGTGATTGATACAGATACCCTTATTTCTCTGAAAACAACGATAGGATCCTGACATAAACATGTGTACCCCACTCCAGCATAGACCAGCATGGGAAACAAGAAGTTTGTACTGTAAAAGATATAGCGAGGGGGGCAAGATGGTGGAGAAGTAAGAGATCCTGCAGCAACCGGTCCCCAAAAGTGAGCTGGAAATCTACCAGAACACGTTGAACACCCATGAAATCACCCTGAGGAGAAAGATTTCTAACCCCGGGATCTCTCCGAGAGCAGAAGACAGCAGTGGAGAGGTAAAAGCAAAGTGGGAACACTCGAGCTGATATCGGAGGATAAACAAAAGGGAGAGGGAGCCACCAGAAGCTAACCAAGGACAGTAATACCCCAAAGGAAAGTGCCCGGTGGCGGGGGA